>JAJTUV010000647.1:0-80000 GCA_021653895.1 Mastomys natalensis
CCTGAGAGTGTTGGAAAAGCAGCATGTCCCAGATCACACTTCCTGTCATACTCCTAAAGAACACTTCCTCCCCATAAGAGAGTGTCTCACTGATGCCATCACTCCTGAGGAGATCTAGCCATGCACTGATTCTTTTTGTAGCCTGCTATATTTGGTAATATAGGGACTGAGAACAGATTTACTGCTCCACAGATCCCGGACCACCACTGCCATTTGAGCTGAGCTTGTCCTCTCCAGCATGGGCAGTGCTAGACAAATTTCTTATATCTTACAACATATGCTTCTTGGAGAGCAAAGACAACTTGAAAAAAAAAGGGGGGGGGTGGACTTTAGGAATATAGTACAACAGAATTTTACTTAAACAACAAGAAAATTAACATTCTGTGTGTGGGGGTATCAAAACAAATTTCTCAAGTTTAAATTTCAACTTTTTTTTTATATCAAACACTTTAGCCCAAGAAACCAATTATGTTACATAAGTATACGTTTTAACTGTACAACATTTTCTCCCAATGGAAAGCTCTGATTTGTTTCAGAGCACTTTCCGTATTTGTTTCCAGTTACATCTTAACACAGACGAAAAAAACACTGAAGGAAGGATCATGACCAGCTGCACATTCGAAACCTCAGTGAAAACAGCATCCATAATCCAATGAAGGGCAGAGGAAACCGAGGCTGTGCAGCAAGAGTCTAGCTAAAGTCAGTAACGATAAGAAAGGACATTTATGGAGTTAGAGGAAAGAGCACTAAATTCTAGCTTATTTAAACCATGCCTCACATGGAGCTATAAAGCAATGATAATATCAGGCTGCTTGCAAGTCTAAACCATTTACAAACAGAAGAAAAAACAATAAGTATGGAAAAACCAAAAGAGTTGGTGCTACATTCTTCTAATAAAAAAGGATGCCAAGATTACAGAAGTGCTTAAGGAACAGCCCATGGATCTGCATGCTGGAGCAACCGGTTCTAAAAATCAGGAGTTCAATCCATCAGAAGACAGGCTCACATAGAAAGCTGATTTAAACGTGTCTCATAACAAGGACTCCCATCAGTTTTTAAACTCAAATATTTTATGTTTTTCCCCATGTTGTTTATGTAGGTCCCAGAGAGACATCACTTCAGAATAGGATGAAACAAAAGAGTTGAAAACAGAATGATATGTTTGGAATCCTGGCATTACGAATGAATTAATGAAAACAATCAACTTTCAAGACAGATCAAAGTCACCATTTTTTTTTTTTTTTGAGTGGCAGGGTGATGATACATACAATACTCTACTGACTGCTGTCAGCTTCTCCATGGAGTTACAAGTGTGTGCCTAATAAGCTTCATGGCCTGAACTTTCTAACTGCTGGGGATAGAGATAGTTACATAGGAAAGTGTTTTCTTTGTGATAATAACCCTGGTGTCAGAGGAATAAGTTATTATGCAAGAGACTATTGCCCCAAAAATATTTTCTATTTTTTTCATCTCTAAGGCCTTTCTTCCTATCACAATACATACAGATATATTTAACTACCACCCCAGGGACTGTCCATAGTAATTCCTTGTAGAAAGACCATCCCCAAAGATAGCTTTGGCCCTCTATTAATGACTGAAATTGGGATTCAACAACAGCAGTTTAAACAAACATGTTTATCTAGATTCTACTTTAAGAGATAGCAAAGGGAGTGTGTGGTCACTTTGTGATGACAATGGCTCGTTTAATTAATCTGTGATCTCAGCTCTGCTGTAGCTGCATCAACAACCAGAACCCCTCACCTGTGCTGATAAACAGAAGATGGCAAGGCAGAGCCTCTTCCTTAAAGAGAAACAGGCAATTTGTAAGTCTCAGTGTTATGGAATCTACTATATGATTATATGTATCGCTTTTTAACATTTATTACAATTTTGGAATAAAGTAATCAATACTAACCCAAATGCAGAGATAAATAATGGGCCACAGCAGCACATTGCCTGCCAAGGAGAAACAAATATTAAAGTGTATGGGTTTGTGTGCTCCAGCAAAGACAGAGAAGTGTGTATAAGACAAGCTGCGTGTGAAGACAATGTCAGACAGAACATGACAGAAAATACAAAACCACACAACTAGAAAGGGGTACAAGTGAAACGGACAGAGACAGCCGCTCAGACGGCCTTCTTCAGGATGAACTCAGTTTCTGTACACATTATACACAGAAGACAGAAAACCAAGGGTGAGTTCCACATTCACAACCTTTGGGACCATTCCTGGATGGATAAAATCATGCAGACACTGCTTTCATTTTGTGAAGGATTACATAAGAAAATTCTACCAACACTTACCAGAAACTTCTACCCACATAGAACTCCTCCTCCTCAGATAAATGGTAGGAGAATTTGTAAGCAGTATTTCCTTACTACACAGGAATGACACAGACTTCTGTCGGTGATGGGCTAAACTGTGTGCAGGGCCAAGCAGGCAAGGGCAACCTGCCTGCAGGGGAGCACTGCTCACAGACTCCAACTGATGCACATCTGCCAGAAGTCCTGTTTGAAGAAAGCCTTGCTTCACCATTACCCATCAAAAATATGAGCTCAACTTTCTAGTCTTTCAGAATCATGCCTATCCTGTAGTCTGAGCCATCAAATAGGTCAGCAACACTACAGAGCAAAAGGAGCAGAAGAGCCTCAGGTAGTAAGACAGTGAAATAGCCGTCTACTTCATGACAAGAAATGCCGACTCCAATTTCCTTGTGATCTGAATAGGAAGAACTACTTTTAATTAGTGGAACTAAACAAAGAGTATTAAATGTAAGTCACGTATAATATTAATACAAGGTATTTTCATTTTATAATTTTTATGATTATTGTAATTTTATTAAAAGTATTAATGCTAACTCCAATTTATTCTAAAAGAAATAGTGTGATTCACTTCGCATGTCTAATTTCACTCCTCTCTCTTCTATACAATCATCTTTTCCCTTCTTACTATTCAGGGCAAATCCGAGCAGCACAGGAAGCCATGGGAAGGAAAATAGGAACTCTCTCAAGACCTGATCCAAAAGGAGAAAATTATCCCCTGTGGACTTTGTCACTCTACCTCAGGATGCTGCAGAAACAAATCCCAGACAAGAAAAATGAATCCTGTTGTATGCTAAACTTGCGCTGACACAAAGCCACTGAACATTTGCCTTATATTTAACTATATGTAACACTGTCCTAAATGACTATTATCGTCCATGACCTAAACATTTTGTTAACTGATATATTTTATAAAAATGTCCATATCAGAAATTAAAATGAAATTTCAAATGGAAGATTAAACGCTAAGGATTTATATCTTGATGACTTTAAGATACAAGGTTATGTATCTTAAAACCTCTTCTCAAACATTTCAAGTTATAATTAAAGGTAAAACAGAATCTACCAAATTAAAAGTATTTATCCCCTAAAGTTTCTAGTAGGGACACAGATTCCAAACAAGCAGCCAAACCTTCCACTTGCCCACAGGTGTAAGTCCCGGCCAGTCAACCTGCTGCCCAAGCTGAGCAGAATCAGATGAACAGGCACAGAGAGCCTGGAGTGCACAGGAAAGGTCTTCTGCTGCTGCTGGTGCAGCTCTGTGAGTGAAGATGGAAGTGGAACTGTCCAGCACTCTTTCTTCACACAAGAAAGAAAGATGCACTTGGGGCAGGAAACTAATGTGCCAAACACATCTCAAGAAAACCATGGCCAAGGTTGCTAAGTCAGTCATCAAGTAAGAAGACAGAAGGGAAAACATATTTCTAGAGTTAGCAAAGACAGTGGTGAGGCCTTAATGTGAGGTGGGAATTGGAGAATTTATTGACTAGCTTCAGAAGATACAATTATTAATTTTTTGAGAATAGTTTCATGCTGTGAATTGAAATCATTTGTGCATAAACTAAAATACTAAAGACTATTCTAGAGAACAAAGGCATGGGTAACTAGTAGAGCTAAGAGTGAAATTTCGAGGGAAAAATTGAAACATTGACGTTATTTCAAATTCAATAGAGGCACAACAAAATGGCTTTAAATTTGTTTTCTACAAGTTAACAATGAGATTTAAAGGACTTAAGAGTCTCCTTCCCACTCTAAAGAGTGTAGTAGGATGAGTAAGTCTTCTGTTGTGTTGTTTAGATTACTCTGTTGTTCATATTTCCTACATAAATCTTAAAGAAATAAAAGATAAATACATAAATCTAATAGGATGGTAAGCTTCACATTAAAAACAACCCAAACAACAAACAAAACCAAAGAATGGTAGCCACTCCAGTAAATGTACTCTCACCTGCAAGTCATCATATTAGGTCAAGAGAAACCACTCTCGATAGTCACAGGTCTGACGGCAAGGAGAGATCTGAAACTGTGTAAAATGATGCTATGCCACATGAAAGGTTAGGCTGTCTCCTGTTCTCTTATTAATAGAAAGATGACAGTAGAGAACAAAAGGAAAGAAGACAGAGAAAAATGTTGACTTTCATTGTTGTATAAAAACAAATCTAAGAATCTGCTACATAAATAAAACAGTAAGACCGTGGACTATGTGTTTAAATTTAGGCTTTGAAAATATAAGGTGTAGTAATTAATGATGAAAGTTATAAAGTTGTGATGGAAAACACTGATGGATAATGGATTAGACTTCTGGATATTTTAGACAGGAAAAGCAGCAGAAAGAGATCCATGTTTATATCTAAATAGAATGAGATGTCATTGCCTAAATTAATAATGCAAACTTGAAAAATAGCCCCAGGTTCAAAAGACCAATTATAAAATTCTTTTGTAAACAAATCTATACTTCTATTTTTCATGAATAATTTTAACTAGTAGTATTAGTGCACTAATGTTCAATTTATAAAATATAATTTCAAATACAATTTAAACATCATTTCCATTTCTAACGATTGTTAGCTTCCTTGCAGATGACAGTTAATACTGGCAAGGAAGAACACAGGAAAGGAACAATATTCATCTACCTACATGAAGCAAACAGAATCTATATAGGACAAGTATTTATTATTTGAGTAATAAGATACTGTGAAGGCAACAGATAAATATAAAAATCTTTCAGAGAAACATATAAGCATCCCGCTGCGATCGATATGGTCATCATACACACTGACATGCACAAGAAAGGAGGTATTTATGGTGTGTCATATTCTTCTGGGTTTTCTCATTAAGAAAATAAAAAAGCTGTGGCAACTTCTATAGTTCTTTAGTATGCAAACCTGCTCTTTTCTTAACCTAGAGAACTGTGTATACAACAGAAATTTCTTTAAAGTATCTTTTAATATTTCGTATCAGTAAATGCTGGTCTATATATGCACATCTAAAGCTCACTGCTATTTTCTTGGGGGAAAATAGTTATAAGTGGAAAAGCTTAAGAAACCTTGTTCTTTTTGGTCTTGGTCATCTTGGGGCTCCTTTCCATATACTTAAGAAAAATGCTAAATATTTCTCTAGCTCTAACTCTCGTGGTGTGTATGTGTGTGCATGTGCTTGTGTGTGCATGAGCATGATTTTGTATGTGATGCAGTAGATAAGTGTAAACATATATTTGATAGTAAAAGAACAAATCCCATGTGAAGTTCCACATCTACTGCAAATAGACACTCTAACTATATAGAACTTTACTGAGTTGTATCTTTGGGCCTGGTTAAATTTGATACATTTTTTTCTTGTAATTTTTTATAATAAAGTTTAAAATATATTAAATAATATTAAAGAATTCTATAGTCATCCTACTAAATTCCATGAAGTAGGAGAACTCTGGAAATATACTAAATATGTAAGTTATTTGGAAGATAATAATTAACATTAATGAACTAGCTCTTCTCATTCATGAAAATGGTATTATGTATCTTGATTCACTTGTATATTTGTTTCTTAAAAATGTTTTTTATGAGCTGAGAATGAAGCTGGGTGGTGGAGTGTTTAGTTAATATGTCCAAAGCCCTTGGCTTGATGCTTAGCAATGTAAGAAAAATGTTTTAGGACATTTTCAGCAAATGTCTTATAATTTTTATAAGCAATGTCTAGATATTTGAGATGCTGTCTTCTATTGTAAATGGTATCATATTTTCAAAACAGATTATTTATTAATGTGTGTATTTATGTATCTGAGAATATTTGTGTGCATGTGTGGTTGTGCATATGTCTGAGTATATGTGTGTTCTTGTGTATATATATATATCTGTGCACAGAAACAAGATGACCAACATGCACATGGGCCTCTGAGCATAAGAGCAAGTGCCAGTAACGAGAGTGAGGGCATCCGTGGCCTTCAGGCTGCATCCTCACTACATGGTCCACCTGACATTTTTCCCGCTGTATTGCAGTTTGGTTTCTCCTTCCCAATTGTGTCCACAGAGCAGCTTGAAATACTTTATTTGTATTTCTCAGAGGTTCAACCTTCTGACCAATGTTCCTAGTCTGTTGTTTCTCTAGCAAACACACACTGAGTAGTGGCTGTGCTCCAGACACAAGCAGAAGTCTTACAAGAACATGACAAGCCATGAAGTAGGCTGGCATAAGTAGAGCCCCCAGGATCTATGGCAGAGTAATACTGTCCTGATGAAAGGGAGGTTGTAAGTGAAAAGAGTTTAAGAAATAGGATGGGATCACATCAGTGTGTGCATGAGCTAATGTACACAAGGACCCTAAGGCAGCTTCAGGAATAATTAGCATGTCATGAAGGAAGATGGAGTTGCTCTAAGAGGTGAAGGGTTTTCGACTATAACCACACTGTGTGCTGAGCCTGAGCGCTTCCCCGGGCTGTGAGCAGGCTCACAGCAAAGACACAACCTGGGTGCTGTGGCTGAGCCAGAAGTGGCCACAGACAGCGTCCCTCATATAAAGGTCCTTTGCTGTGTCCTGCTTACATTGAAGCTACAGTGAGTAAACATTACATACTGAACTATGTTTGTAACTCATGAGTAACACTTCTGTCAGTTTACATGGAGCTTTGCAGAACCCTAATTTGAAGCACCTCTACTACTGTGAGAACCACAGTTCCTGGGGATGGTTACTAATCTAGAAAGGAGTTACAAAGTGTTTAAAATGGAAAGAAAAGTTATCTCAAAGAACCAAATCCCTCCCTCAAAATAAGAACAGACCTTCTGCACAGGGTATAATCAATAGCTTATAACTCCAGACGCAGGTGTATGAAGAAACACTGTCCCCACTTTCTAACTGTACCTCTCTTACAGGGAACACAACTATGGGAGAGGCTCTGTAATAAGGTAAAAAGGCTTGAAAACGCTTTTACCAGACCCCATATTCATCAGATTAGAGTTTCCTCTAATTGGATCACCATTTCCCCAAACTTCTAAGAAATACCATTCTAGTGTTATGTATAGGCACAGTCATAAAATGTTGGATGAATAAATAATTAATGAATGAAATATATCTGTAATATCTCTGTAGTATTCAATGACCTTTCACATAAAAATTAATGTAATAACATGGATAATAATCAAGATTGTGGCAATATATTTGCCAAGTGCACAAGTTACCTCCACAGGCATACAAAAGTCTGCGTTTTGAAGACAGCTCTACATTCAATATTCATATTCAAATACTCAATATAGGGCTTGGTGTTTCTCTATCATTGTATGTGTGTGGTGTGGCAGTCAGAGTGGACAGCTTCAGCCCATGGGTACGAAGTCCACTGTATCACACAATGTAGACGAGTTCTAGCTCACGCTTGTTCTAGGGCAGCTTGACCTGGCAGGATGCTCCATTCTGCATCCTACCATCACTATGACTCTCGCCATGGCCCTGGCTAGTGCCTCTTGGTTACCAGACCAAGAGAGTGGGATAAACAACCACAACTTCTAAAATGCTTCCAGCTTTGAGGTCCTCACAAGCAACAGCCCCTTCATCTTGGAAGGTGCAGCATGCTAACTGACATGGAGACATCTCTTCCTCCTCAGCTAAGACTAAGGACTGGGTCTGGGCTCAGTGACACCCTTTCCTACACTCCCTCAGGCTCTTTTGTTTGCCTCTCTAATCATTGTTATGTTTCTGAAAACTCAGTCACTGATGGTACAATTCCACTGCAGAAGGCAGAAAACACTTCTTACCCCCCCTTCACTGTTACATAAATGCTTTTGCTCACATTTGTCGAACAGTGCATTGCTGCAATGAATCCGTGCTGTGAACAGTGCAATACTGGGAAAAAAAGAGTTAGAAAACCTACACATTGAGTCTATAAAAATGGAAGTCTATTTTAACTACATACTGTAAGTCTACGACTTTATCATAAGGAAGCATGTGTCATCAGTGTGTTCACACACAGGGTACTTAACACCCCATGTTAAGTAAAGGCTGTGTTATATGGCATTGGTAGAGCAGACCAATTATAACACAAGGTCTACAGGACAATGAAGGAGGTACTCCTGTGGAAGTAAGCAGATTAAGTGTATTAAGTAAGTATATTAAGGAACTCTCTCACCTACCTTCTCAATTCACAGTGAGAGTAACTGTTCTGAAAAAACGTATGCATTGGTAAAAAAAAAAAATCACTGAAATCAGGAATACCTTGTCTAATGTATACCACTCATTAAAGTACACTAAAACAGATAGGAAAAGCTGTAGTTCTGCCAGATTCCAATCGACTCTGGTGACACATCTGACCTTATTACCTGTAGTCACACCAAGGGCACCTGTACGGCTTCTCTCCAGTGTGCACACGCTTATGACGAGTCAAGTGTGACTGGGTTGTAGAGGCGAAGTTACACTCATCACATTTGAAAGGCTTTTCCCCTGTAACAAGAAGTACATATACATGAATGATAATAACGGGACGTGAAGCATCTGAGCCTAGTATTAACATATAAAATGTTTATATACATAAAACATTACAAATATTATTTGATTGGTTCCATACCTATAGGATATTTGAAAGCTGGAGGATATTATTGATTTTACTAAATTAGCTATTAGAAAGGTATACAATGTACTGTCCAAACAGGATTCCTGGTTTTAAATGTAGGTCAGGATTGTAAAATAATTTTATAAACCATGTTATATGAGAGGCATTAAAAAAAAGTCAGTGAAATCAAAACACAGTCAATCACAACACACATAGTTAAATATAAAATGTGAAATAATAAATTCCTAGCATTAATGAAGAAAAATAAAATGAGGCCATTACTGTAGTAAATATTACAAATAAAAGGAATTAGAGTAACAGGATAGAAGGTATGGAGCCTCAAAAGAACAGATGATGCAGTGCTAATCCATGTTAGGATGTGACAGTCCTATGTAGACGGGGCCAGTGAGAACAGATGATGCAGTGCTAATCCATATTAGGATGTGACAGTCCTATGTAGACAGGCCAGTGTGAACACATGATGCAGTGCTACCCCATATTAAGGATGTGGCTATCCTCCCTAGACAGGGCTGGCCTGTGACCAAGCATGGAGCTCATCTATTGTTGTGCCCCTTACCTGTTCCTCCACACTCACACACATACTTTCCCATTTTACTAGCTACATTGTTTGTAAGCAAGGCACCTTGACGCAAGGCTCCTTAATTTCAATTAATACAAATTCAAATTTGAAACCTAGTACAGCTCTGCTATTGAAAACTGTTTTAGCATGGCTACCTTAGACTAGAAATGTAAGTCTATTTTTTTCAGTAAAACATTTATCAAAACATTAATATATATTATATACTTTGGATGCAACTTTGCTCTTTGAATTAAGATATGCTAGAAGCATAAAATGCATGGCTAATATCACAATATCAGTATAAAAAGTAAAATGCTGCAGATAATGTCATGAGTTTATAAATGATAATCTTAATATTCCTTGTGAAGTTAATAATTACAAACATCATTTTACCTGTGACTTTTCTGCATTTTGTGGGCAGCCAGAAAACAAGTGCATGTTACATTACATTTCTCTGACTGACAGTGATGAAGCAGGGAGGCCCTCAGTCCTGTACTCCTCACACAGCTAATGCTCTTAACAAATTCTTGACTGGGCAATTTCCCATCTACGACACTATGTTTCAACAACTCCACTTGTTACTTCTTATTGTCTAGCTTTTCATGATAGTATTCTACATACATTGATCTATTTTTTAAAATGAAGAAAAGCGTATTTATTCTTGTGTGGTTGAGTATGTGTTATATGTGCGAGTACTTGCACCTCAGCACAAGTGTGGGCTGAGGGAACAACTTCGCAGGGTCAACTCTCTGGGCACCACATGGGCTCTGGAGGGAAAGCTAAGGTGAGACCTAATGACAAGCACCTGCACTCACTGAACCATTCCACCAGTCTCAACAATGACAACAGAGAGTATGATTAAAGGATTACAGATACTTTCTAAAGTATGTTTGCCCCAAATTGTCCCAGGTCAATGTCGCCATTAGTAAAAATACCTTACCTAGTCATTCACATTGCTGTATGAATACGTAACTTATTTATACCCACATATCTTGCTTGATGGTATGTATCTTCCATGCAGCACAGAGAGGAGGCTGGAGAAAGCCAGGCAGACTCCAATCCTGGCATTGCCACACCTCACTTGCTAACTCTCAGACCACTTGAGAAGGACCAGGAGGATAATACCACCAACATGCAGGGTAACTGTGAGGATTACGATGACAGAAAGCATAGAAAGAGCACTGAGTGACCAGGGTCTCCTCTCAGGACTGTGACAGCATGGCTTAAGCCCAGCAACCACAGTCTCTCAGAGATCAAAGCAGCAGCACACAAAAGCTCTCAAAGAGCTTGGTCACTAGGCACATCCATAGTACACAGAACTCACTGACAGCTTTACACACTAATGTGTACCAGAGAAAGTTACTCTGTTGTAGATCTTATCTAGAAATTACTGTATTCAATTCTCTCGGGTTTAAAACAATCAAAGACCATCTACAAAGCAGAATAAAAGAATGGTTAGTTTAACACACATACATATAACATACAAACACATACATGCATATATGTACAGATGTGCATTTTGAGTGTATAAGATACAGGTATTTTTTGATTCAATGATATTGCTAGGATGTAAATTATTAACGTGCTAATTTAATTAGTGGTTCTCAACCTGTGGATCCTGAACTCTTTGTGGGTTAAATGACTCACAGGTGTCACACATCAGATATCCTGTATATTAGATATTTTCATTATGATTCATAACATTAGCAAAATTACAGTTATGGAATAGCAATAAAATAATTTTATGGTTGGAGGTCACTACAATATGAGGAGCTGTATTAAAGGGCTGTATTATGAAGATTGAGAACCACTGCTCTAACAGAAAGACATGTGAGTTGTTTCCTATTTGTTTTCTTGGGTTTTTTGTTGTTGTTTTGTTTGTCTGTTTAGTGGTGGGGGGTCCCTAGGAGAACAGGTGAATTTGGTATAAATAATCAACAATAGGTAAGCCATTACATGGAAAAATATTTCCCTTTTGTTCTGAATAAGTTCCCAGAAGTGGTGTGGTGGTAGGTATTTATCCTGGCTGGGTAGCAAACCCTTCCTGCAATCATCCCCCTCACGTCTTCACTAGCTGTTACTAGAGCTCCCACCACCATCTGATGTGGGCAGGGCTTTGACCCTGCGTCTCCCAATGCACATCTTCCATGCGCTTACTGGCCGTAACTTCACACTCCATGATGGAGTATTTACTTAACATATGACTTTTTTACTAGTCTGCCTCCTCAGAAGAGCTTTGAGAGTTCTGCTATGCTGCAGATACAAATCCTTGATGAAATCTGCAGTCTCTACATCTCGTCTATGATTAACTTACTTCTCAGTACTGTTAGCGATTATTTAGTATAAAGTTTTAAACTTATTAATTTGTAATTTTGTGTATTTGTTCTTTTAGAAAAACGCTATTAATATGAAATGATTTTTGAGGATCCAAACTCAAACTTTTTTCTAATTTATATGCAATTTACATTGTATAATTCTGAGTTTATTTTGTATATAGCATAAAGAAAACATTAAAGCTCGTTTTACTGAATATAGATGTAGAATTAATCCAATATTACACGCTGAATGGTTTAAATTATCTTCATCTCCTTAAAAAAAAAAAAATCAACTGATGGCAGAGGTAGACATCTTGACTTTGTGAAGAGAAATGTGTCCACCCTGACATAACTGGTAGATCTGACCTGAGTAGATCTAGCCTGAAGCTAGGAACTCTGCTCCTTCTCAACTCTGTCTGATTATTTCAGACTTTTGTATTTTTACAGGAATTTTGAGTTTGTTTTATTGACTTACAAAAGGAGTCTGCAGACTCAATGTGAGAACCTAAGTCTCCACAGTACCAGGTCTGCTGACTGGTGTATTTCGCTTCCAGGTCTCACTGAACTATGACCAGCAGCACTTCTAGTCTTCCTATGGGAGATCTGGGCATCTTCTCTAGACTTCTTTTGGAGAATAATGCTGTGTTTAAAGATAACTGACATGTAGCCAAATCAGAATAGACTCCATTTCTTCTGTTGATTTTCATTTATGCACAAATATGACAACCAAATATGAACAATATCAATGTCAAAGGCATAACAGGCTTTCCCTTTCCACATGATGAATCTAAGTTACTCTGGACACCGTGGGAATGTACAGACATGTGCCCGTCACCTCCCTACCCACCTGCTGTACCTGCAGATGGCTTCTGCACTTATTCCCTTCCCTGTAGGGCCTTTGGTAGACATCTTTAAGCTACCTTCTTGTTATGGATATGGCAGGACCATGGAAGTACTAAGAGAACTAAGGTCTAGGTCATAGTATAAATTCAAGATCTAAGGTCTTCAAAGTTAATTTTCTTTGTTTGGAAACTTAACATAATGTAGAGTCTTTCATTTAAGCTTTCATGATGCTTCTTGTGACACTTTAAAAGTTAAAATCTATACATTAATAAAATGTCATTTAAAACATTCTATTCTAATAATTTAATTATAAGTTTACATTAAGCTAGCATTCTATTGTGGTAAACTGGAGATTGTCATTTATATTTGCCTCAACTCTACCACATATTAATTTGTGTAATATTAAGATGTTTTGAATTATATAAAAGGTGTCAGGCACAAAATCTTACATAAAATGTTATACATAGAAATATCAAGAAGAGGAGACAGTCAAGACACATGTGTGATATTGATATCACATGCCAACTTATACAGACCACACTTTATTCAAATATGTACCATGATAGTTAATTTTGGACTTATATATTTTGTTAATCTGTTACACATGTTCAACACTGTTATCTTCCATATGTAATTGTCCTGGGAATACTTTTATTCCTGCCTATCATGTTAAAGCTTGTCTTTAACAATATCAACATGTTGGCAGCCAAAGTACATGGCTTGAACCTGAAAATGGACCCCTAGACAGAGTTATTAAATTAACAGGCTGGCAAGCCAAGGATGGGTAAGATTCTGCACAGAGCCTTACCAATTTAAGACAGAAGTGCATTGCTTTTGATAATGCATATTGCAAGACGGGTAAGGAAAGCATACTTGTCAGAACAACCTAAGACAGGCTCAGTCTTGTTAATGAAATAAAAAAGGAGGAGAGGCAGAGAGCCTTTGGGGCTGCTTGGCAAGAAGCTGACATGGGCCAAGGACAAGGAAATGGGATGCTTGGCAGAAATATGACATTGGCCAAGGAAAAGGAAGTAGGCTTCAGCCATGAAAATGACTTTGGGCTAGGACAAATTGGCTCAGATATTTTGGTCATCCTGATAAGTCCTTAGAAACAGTGATCATGGGAGTGTTCATGTAATTGGATTTAATGCCTTGCTTGTTCTTTGACTATTTGTGTTTATTGTCTGGCTTGTTCCTTGACGATTTGCATCTATTGTATTGCTAGTTCCTCAATCTAGAACTGACCTGAATACTTGCATGTAATTCAAATGGTATAAAAGCAAAAAGGAAGAGGGAGGATGGGATAGGGGGGTTCTAGCGATGGGAAATGGGATGACATCTGAAATGTAAATAAAGAAAGTATCCAAAAAAAAAAAAAAAAGAATGAGTAATTTCCTCAGGAAAAAGACAATACAGGAAACCATACCTTTTTAATTATTAGGGGTTACTACATAACAAAAGTTAATGCAAACACCCAAATGGTAAAAACTCAAATCTTCTAAATTTGAAATAGGAATTTTAATTAATTAAATATCTGATAATTGTTTGAAATTAAAAAGTTCTCTACAATGAGATATGTATACTTAATTTACACAGACACATACAAACAGGGGAGAGAGAGAGAGAGAGAGAGAGAGAGAGAGAGAGAGAGAGAGAGAGAAAGAGACACTACAACCTGATGACTCTATTTCCTGTTGCTTTTATGTATATGATTTCAAGGTTGACAACTTGGTACTGAATTCTCAATTAGGGTCTCATCCCTGAGGAAGACCAATTCTTCCTTCTCTCGACAGTTCTTAGCCCATGGGTGGACCTTTGTGAGACTCCCCCTTTTACTGAAGAGATTTGGTTAGAATACAGATGGGAATACCACTTCTGACTTGTCTATCATTCTAAAACCAGAATTTACCTCAAGTTAATACAGTGATTCTTTGATGCCATTTTGTATAAACCAACTGGGACTTGGACACACACCATTTAAAAGCCCCAGACAACACTGCTCTGGCCCCTGAAGTCCTAGCTAGTTGGGTGGTGGAGTCAAAATGCACTGGAACCCATAAACCCAAGACTCATCTAAGCAACAGAATTGAAGACCAAGGGGAGGGTGGAACAAGAAGCTCTGTTGTAACCATAGTTACCAGTTTTCCCTTGTTTAAACTATTAGCTGTTGTTTCTCATTTCATAAATACTGTCCTTTATGATCATTAATCTTGCACAAAAATACCCAGTAAGAAACACTTCATTTCTTAGGCCTTACAGACAGAAAAGGAAGAAAAACAGACACCAGGACAGCTTGTTTCCATAGTGCCCTGTCTTTTTGCATGTCAACCATCTGTCAGACTGGCCAACAACATCTCCTAGAAATCACACTTCACATTCCTTAGGTTGGACTGGTGGTTATTAAGCTAGCCAGGTCTCTCCAAACACACGTGAGGATTGGTGGCTGTGCCCTTGAATCAAGGGTCTCTGACAGGTGATAAAAGTAAATCTCAGAATGGAAGATGTTTCATGTCAGACCTCCAGACAGCCTACACTTCGGTCGGGAATTATTTACGCCATGTGGAACACTTTGGATACCTATCCTTTTCTGAGCCACTTGTAATTTGCCTGGACACTGTGGTAAAAGGGTAAACCATGTCAAAGACAGACACATCAAAAAATATAGATTTCAAATGTACCATCAAGTATAGCCTCAGGAGGGTGGGGGTAGGCATGCGTTGCTTAAACATTTTAAGTCCAACATAAAAGCTAAGTGCCTAGACTGAGTTGGACTAAGCTGTTTGTGGAGGCCAAGTCTTTTAAGAATGGACTTTGGTATTAAAGAATCATGTTTGATTTGTGCCACAGAGGCAGATAAATGCCAGAAAGACAGATACCTCTGTCTGTGAGACATTGTCCTATATGGTATAAAGTTAATAGCAAAGTAATAAGGCGCCTCTGGACCTGACATAAAATAGAAAGTTGTGCCGGCTCGATGCAGGCTTCCTAATCGATCCATCACCTGGACTGTCTGGATCGCAGTGTTACTGCCTCCACTGTTGGCAAAGGGGAACACAGCAGCTGGAGGGATGGCACAGGGGGTCGGCTGTCCCCTGGAGCAACATGGACTGGGAACAGGAAAGCAAAAGTGCCATGGAGACCATAAAAACCCTGAGTTATCAATAAGCTGGAAACATGAATTAAACACCTCCCAACTGCATGGTTTCTGCACATATTTTCAACTTCTCTTTCTCCATTGCCATACAAGGACAGCTGGAACCCTCACGGCTTACCTTCTACTGAATTCTTACACAAAAGTTATACATTGCATGTACACATAGCTTATGGTTTTTTAAAGTTATACTTTGAACATTTACCTCTCTCTCACTGGCTTTTATCCTTATAAAAATTTCATCCCAGTAAACTCAAGACCTAAAAGCAATGACTTTGATTAATTTTCATTGATTCCGGAAATACCACCATAAGAAGAGAGGCTGCCTACAACTGTATAACATGGCATTTCAAGAACCTCAATGTTCTATCAGTACTAGTTCTGAAGTTTTCTTCTTTATGCTTAAGAATTTCATATATGCAATGTATGAAGTACGACAATATATACACTCTACTCTCCCCAACAAATTCCCACACATCTCCTCAACATATTCTCCTTCAACTTTATGTCTTGTTTTTATGAAAACCCACTATGTCCAGTTAGAGCTGCTCATATGTGCATGGTATGAGGCTATCCACTGCAGCATGGATGGAATTTTTTCAGGGGCCACACCCTCACCACATGGACTGTGACTGTTCATTAGTAAAGTCTTGATGACAGGAAAATGTGGTTCTACTGAGAAATACAAAAGAAAATTGCCCTGAGACAATGCTATTGTAGACACACATTATCTAGAATTATCAGAATAAATATCTGTGAGACCACTGTCTTTCCTGAATCATGAAGAATGACAAATCATGGGACAGGTTATCTTGCATGTCCTTAGTTATCTCTCATGTAGTGTCTTTGTTATTATTCTCTCTTAGTAGCAAGAAAATTGCAGTAGTACCTACTCTCCCTGGAATCACGTGGACTGAGTCCAGTGGATAAATACACAACACAGGCAGGTAGAGAAACAAAGGTATATAGGCAAGGAGGCAATGGGAGGATGGTGTTACACAGGAGAGAACAAAGAATGCCCAACAGAAGCCCACAAGGACCCAGGCAAGAGGCTAAGACAGGGCTTTGCAGACAGAAAACAGCCTCAAATATCTGAACATGGGAGCTTGCTTTTTTACCCACTTAGGATAAAGTTCCTGGGGATATCTGGAGCTGTATACAGGTGGCTATATTTTAAGCATATAATAATAGAGAATCTAACGTCTATAAATGCTGTGCTTGTGAGATACATGAGGCCTATAGAAAACTATTTGCAAATGCCCAGAAGAAAGAGGAAACAAACCATGAGGCCAACTGTGCTTGGGTATTTAACCCCTTGCCTCAGCCCTGCAGAGGAAACCAGGAGCAGACTCAGGACTGACCTGTATGCTGCCGACGGTGCTTGGTGAGGGCATGCCGGGTCCCACCAGCGAAGCCACAGAGGTCACAGAGGAACGACTTCTCGCCTGTTGCAACAATAAACAGATGAGGGACTGCGGAGGTCACAGATCATTAAAACATATCTATCAAGGCTTTCAGGGTTACTAATTCCTCCAATCAAATGTTTCCATGTAAATATGTCAAATGGGAATGAAATTACCACTGCGGTTTATTGACTGTGATAAAATCTGAAAAGCACCACTGAACATAATTACATACTTGTCAGACCCATAAAAATTAGCTTTATTATCAATGGAATGGTTTTGTACAACTTCATTTCTGGTAGATGTCTTCCAGATGGGGCTGTTTTATGCACGTGAACAGCTTTATGCATATCCTGATTTTTTACAATTCTCATACATCTGGCCTTTCTGAGCTGAGTAAAGATTGCTTGGAATAGTTAATATACAGTATATATAATACTGTTTAAATAAAATATATTGAAATTTTAACAACCTAAGAACATTGAATTGGTTTTACCTGATTCTATCAGGGTCTTCTTTAATCACTTTACACTTAATAATATGAATTAAATGGCTTCTTTGAACAGACTGAGGATCTGAAGGAAATGAAACTAGCATTACTCAGGACCAGGAGCAAGTCAATGGTGTTTGTGTTTTTCAAATTTTATGGCATAAAAAAGAAGCCAGGGATTGGTTAAAAAAAAAACTATAAAAATTCATATCCTTATCTTCAGTGATAGCTCTAGACTGGAAACTTCTTCAGAATCAAAGGCATGTTTGGCAGATGCAGCTTGCTAAGTGTACAAATGGATTTTTTTTTTTTTTTTAGCATTTTACATATGCTAACTTCCTGCCTTACAGTCTATATATACTATATATATAATTGTACTATAGGATATTTAGCCAGCAAGTGCTTGTTAGCTGGATAGTTTATCCTGAGGATTAACAATGAAAGGAAAAACAGAGTAAAATGTTCACCTTGGAGAAATTAAGGGGAAATAATTACATTTTTCCAGAAATAAAATACATCATTTGTAGTCATCTCTATTGACTTTTTTAGTCACTGAGACTTCAAAGTGACAAGTTCTTATAATAGGCAAGCTTTTCCCAACTTTGCAATTTCACAATAAATTTAGCTGGCAATGCATTTGCAAACAATGACTATATTTCTAATGTTATAATAATGAAACAAAGATAGAAACATAACTGTGGCAATCATAGAGCCACCATTCAAGTAAGTATATTTCTAGTTTTCTTATAGAAGAACATGAAGAAGCCCTGAGCCAAAATACTTCTAATCTCATTTCCAAATGAATGCTAAAACGTCATCATCATTAAAAAGAAAGAGCTAACATATAATGCCTTTGCTACATTATATTCCTACTTCAGGGGTCACACTTAAGTCCTTGATATCATTATTCATATAGAAAAAATAGAGTAGATGGGCTGTGAAGAATAATAAAGTTTAATTATAATCACTCATGTGATTACTTAATTCAAAATACAAATCTTTATAACTATCAACTAAATATCACTGAAGTAGACTTTTTATACTAAAACCACCAATTTGTTCCTAAATATTAGCATGTTTTTAATGCGGCGGCAAAACTGTTCTCTACAATTTACTCATTACCAGTTCTGCAGACAGTTCTGAGTGTACTGACAGAGAACAGCTGTTCTTGCACATGCACAGGGACATAAGGACTACAGGATAGAAATGTGTGTGTGCCTGTGCACATGTGCACACGCATGTGTATAGGGGAGCAGCAATGGGCAATGAGGAGTGCGCGTCCCTCCTTCCATTTATCAAGTCTTTGCGACCTATTTCTTCCTTGCAAAAATAAACGTGTTAATAAACATAGGGGAAAATGTCAGAATTTAACAGTTTCTGCATGTGTACATGCTGCACATTTTAAGGTCTATTTACTTTCTACTTTATGGTATATAAACATGAAAATGCAAAATTATTCATTTTCCAGGTGATTTAATTGTAGATACATTAGTGACCTTGATTTTTGATGTGTAGGATTTTATATCGGGTGTTAGTCTCAGATGTATTGTATGTCATATTTACCTTGGTAGCTTGATTTGTTTTCAAATTCAATTTTTACTTTTTTTTTTTTTTTTTTGAAAGGAGGGGAGGTACTGTTGAACAACAAGACAAGAGTAATTTTTTTTTTTTTTTGAGAAAAAAAATTTAAGAAAAAAAACTCAATGCAGTATTTCACTCAAGAAGGTATTCTTTTAGTATGTCATATTTAAATGATAACAGATTTAATGGAAGACTTCTTTTAATAACAACTTGAATTAGTTTCAAGTGTACCATTTTGCATTCAAACGTAGAAAGACATGGAAACCAATCCTTTATTTTCTATTAGAAAACAGCCACTGTCCCCTCTCTCTCATTATGGTGCAGACTACAAGACCTAACAACAAAAATCCATATTATTGATCTGGCCAAGTCTCCACAATTATTCTTTAGAAGGAAACGCCGACGATAAATTACATCTGCACTGGCTTTTCATCTGCTGTTCGATATAAGTGATCTCTCAGGGCAGGCTGGAGACCTTAAATCGTCAACACCCTTGTCAAGGAAGCTAAGGAGGCCTGGGCTTCCCACAAACTGCTTCAGGAGAACTTTCAACCTACAATTTCTAGCAATAATACAGGATTCACAACAATCAGAAGAACATTTCTGAATGCTGATTAAAATTTATTATTTTTTCCTACAGGGAATATATTCTGGGCAGTGCATAGAAAAAGAAGGCCACAAAAATACTAAATAGTTGAGAGTCTCAGACAGGGATATAGGTGAGTACTCAAACACAAGACCACCATGAAGTACTGGGCCCACTGTGCTGCAACCATGAAGGGCATGGGTACACAAAGGACACGACCACAGGGCATAAGGGCCCATGCACCGCTAGAGACCCCAACTGAGCTGTCTCAGAGCTACACTCCACAGAGAGATTCTCAAGACTGCTAAGTTAGATCACACATGGTCATGGTCAATGTGTTCATGTAAATTTTATGTTAGTGGAAGCTTTTTAAAAACAGTTATATGAAAAGCATTTGGTAACTCAATTTGGATTAGCCTCTATGTTTTAAGAACTCTAGGGTGTGACATTGTTTTTAATGAGAAGAGATATACTTATATTTAGAATATGGTACATAAAACTAAGATTCAGTATGTTTAAATGTTATGGCACTTAGACTATATCTACAATGAAAAAGAAGTTCTCTTTAACAACATAATATGCCCATGTGATGAGTGTCTCATCTAAGAAGCTAAGTTAGAACACAGACTCTGGAAATGAGCCGTCAAATTTGAACCTACACTGCTTAAACATGTGCACACATACATAACCCATACTAAACTGACCAATGTTGTAAATGGAAGAATGGAAAACATTTTCATATACCATTATCATGACCTTGATTTCAAATCAGTACAACCTCTACAAAAATGTCATGTTAATACTGGTTGCTATCAAGAAAACCAATGGACATGTTCCTGAAGCCCACGGGTCTCCCGTGTCCTGGTCTCTGAGTTAGGGGTATGACACACCTGTGTGTGTCCTGTAGTGGTCTTTCATCGCTGAGGCAGTGAGAAATGAGTAGTGGCACGTGGGCCAGGTGCACTTAAATGGCTTTTCTCCCGTGTGCAGTTTCATGTGGTTGTTCAAGGCCCACTTCTCCGTGAAACTTCTATCACATAAGTGGCATGTAAATTTCCTGCATGAAGGAGAGAAAAAAACAACATGAATTTGGGCTGAGCACTCACACCTATGGCTGCGGGTAGAGTGTGTGGTAACCCTGAAGTGTGGCGCACACAGCCTCTGCAAAGGGAACTGCAGGCTGGGTCTGTCATGTCTGTATAACCAGGCATTGATTTTTCTGTCGAGACCTGGCACTTCAGCCATTTATTCTCTGCTTTGCGGTTGGGCCCAACGGGTTTGAAAAATTCTGTTACAGTCCAGTCACCCCTGAGGCAAAAGTGAGAATAGATTTCACCTGTACAGGCCTACACCACTTATCCAGGGCATGGGCTGTCAGAGCAAAGGCTAAATGAAATGCTATCCATACTCAAGCACTCAGACAGGCTCTGCTGTCTGCCAGGAGGATGGCGGGGCTGCTGAAAACAGCTACTCTGGAGAGTGCCCAGAAGCCCTGAATCACTGTGCTCCTTGGAGATAAAAGGGAGACAGACCCCAGAAGGCTCCTGATTGAAGAGTCCCTCTGTGTTGTTGACATGGGTACACAAAAAAGTTTTCTGTGATAAAAATAAGTCTGCTGCCACAGTACCCTGAACATGCCCAACCTCGTATAATCTCCAAAGCGATGCAGGGTCAGGCATGCAGAGAACTTAAATGGGAAATGAAACTTTAACACTGAGACTGAGAAAAATAGGAAACCCAATCATGTCCTGTATGAAAATAGTAAGTCAATATCTCTTTAAGAAAATATTTCAAATTTCTCTGTCACTGTTAAATCCTCCAGTCTCCCAGACCATGAGCACGCTCATGACACCCTGTCTGCCCCCTAACTTTGTGGTTATAGAGTCATCCATAAAATTTACTTCCTGTTTCTAAAACCATCAAGCTTTAAACAATCTCTGTGAACAATAGTGTTCAAAAAATTAACTCAAGATAATGAACAAATAAGAGAACAATATAAAAATAGTTAAAGTTATACAATTTTAGAAAGCTGTAAGCATTATGCCAGAAAATAGAGACTAAGGTAGCTTAAAGAAAAACAGAAGAATCAAAGAACTGAGGTTTACACTGTCAGAACGGGGTTATGGAAGATGTATACTGTCATGTAAAGTCATTTCTAGGATTTTCTTCAAATCCTACAGTTTCCGCCCCCCCCCCCCCCGGGCAGAAAATGAACCCTGAGCGATTAAGATTTAACCTTCTAATTTGGTGTTAAATGAAGATTATGTTAACAAATTAAGTGAGTTTTATAAACTCTGGGAATACAGTTATAAATCAGTTTTTATAAAATGCTTTCTTTTACTATATATACTTACAAAGTAATATAGTGAATGTACCAAGTATGTAAGTGATAGCACAGCATATTTGCAGTACTTCATTAATAGTGAACTGCCAGTTTGTTTCTCTGTAGCTAATGTGAGGTGAAGCTATCTTCAGCATGGACACAGGCTGGTGCAGAAATCACTGTATCATGTAGCCATTGCTGCCTCATACTAGAGAGTGACATATATAACTAAATACCTTGAAATGCACTGCAAAGAATATCATGTCCGTATATCTCTTTGACGGGTTTTCATGCATTTAGCATTTCAAAACCATGACAGGGATCTTATTTCCAAGATAAATTCCCCTATCTACTTATTTCTCCATGTATTTACTGTGGAACTAACCTTCTACAAGAAATAAATAAGGAGGTTAAGTAGATGCTATCTTTAACAAATAGCTTCTCCAGACTGTATTACAACTTTATGAATGACAAAATAAATCCCTCAGTTTTAAATCTACCATGATGTGCATTTAACAAAATTACATCTACACAACCTCGATGTGTGCTGTCTATTATTCATACATAATAAAAATGTTAGCCTAAAGCTCAGTGTCTGTCCAGAAAGGACAAAAACCAGATTATAAAAAAGAAGTGAAGCTACCACTGGACTTTCTGTAAACTACATTCCACTATCTTCTTTATGAAAACAAGTATTTTCAGCCACTGGGAAAACTCTGAGAGTTGCCATCACAGGCTAGTATATAGATGAGACCCATTTGCAAGCAGACAATCTCCTGAAATGATATAAATTCTGTCTCAATTATTCCAAGATCACATGTTATAAGTCAATCTAATGCCAGTGAGGACTGAGGCCTCTGAAGGGCCCAAACTCTTCACAGACCTTCTGGAGGCCCTCATGAAGCACGTCCAAGAAAGATGTGGGAGTGGAATCTACTATGAAGGATAACAGGGTGCATTCTGGGAGCCTCCAAGAAAGACCTGACTATCTGCTATTCTATGAACACTGCTTTGTATAGAGAAATAAGAAAAAGAGGAAGACTTGGGTGTCAAGAAAATCTGCTATTTGGGGAAAAAAAACTATTAGTAAAAGTAAACTTAATGCCAGAAAAAATTTAAAATGTCAGATTAAACAAAGAGCACACAAGGGACAAGGTAGATTGGAGCCTCTCCAGAGGTGACAGCATTTTACTGAGACACTGGAAGACAGGTGACTACTGGAAACAGAGAGACATGAGGGAGAATGGCAGTAACATGAAGTACAGGAGAAAACTCCTAAACTGGGAAAGGGTGTGGCAAAGCCCTGAAGGTATAACACACACCACACACACACACACACACACACACACACACACACGGCCCGCTTTCTTCCAAATCCCACCACAGAAACCAGAGACTAATCAAAGCCCAGTGACTTACAGTAGACAAGATTAAGGTCGTGAATGTTCCCCTATGCACTCAAACAGGAAAGATATTTTGCTTAGCGCAATTAAAAAAAAAAAAAAAACAACAACAACAACAAAAAAAAAAACCAACTAGCTTTCAAAAATTCTCCATGAAGCCAGGTGGCCAGCAGATAGATAGACATAAGGCAAGTCACTAAGTGGTCATCACAAAGAGGTTCCAGCTTGAAAGGAAGCATTAAGTGAGCACAGGAGACAAAGGGATTGCATCTGCATAAGACCAGCAGGAGTATCATGGACATTTTGAGAGAAGTCATTTCAAACAGACTGCAATATCTTTAGCAATTCCTGTGAAGACACAGTTTTCACTCTGAAGTTCTTAGGCTGAGAAGCCCATGAGGCTAAAACTAATTGAAGTAAGAACTTACCCAAGTGGGTAACAGTGAACAGAAAGCCCACTAGGAGTTCATCTGCACAAACTTGAACAGGGGTTCCTAAGTATGTTCTAATGTTCTAGGCACAGCTGGAGACATGCTGATCCTCCCACTGTGTGTTCTGTTCCCTTAGCTCCCCAGCTGAGGCAGAGGAAAGGCTCTGGTCCGCCCAGTACAGCTAGAGACCAAGCAGAGGGAGGAGTTGGCATGTGCCCAAAGACCACTTGCAGCTGGTTCTGCTCTATGATTTGTGTTAACTGAACCAAGAGGAACTTCCACACTTCAACACTTAAACTGAAGAGAAAAAACTTACTAGTCTCATTCTCAGCTATATAACAAAAATTAAAATTCCTCATTGAAATGCTACTAAGCATCTTTTACAAAGTTAAAGAAATAACAGCAAGCTAAAATGTATTCTATAGCTAACCTTTGTATATGTTTTGACCTTAAAAAATTTTTGAACATTTGCTTGGGTTTGAATGGCTACAAATGGCTCACACACAGGAGAAATGTCTCAAAAAATCACATTTGAACTTTGAATTACTTCTACAACTTCCCAAATTACAAGATTCACAATTCTTAATGGAAATTGTATATTCATCTTGTTCAGATTATAACTTTAAATGCTATTACAGTTATATCCAAGCTAATAGATTTTACTTATTACAAAAGTAATAAAAATGTATACAAATCTCATTTTTGAATGAAGATAACTTTATCACCTGACATTATGAAACAGAAAAAGGGACCACTGAATCTGTTCCCTTCACGATAATCTAGCAACGCTGAGCAGTGCTTAGTCTGACGTTGAGCTTCACTAATGCGCACTGTATACTAGAGAGTGCAGTCAAGCATAGGCCATTGAGACATACCTGTACACATAAGGTCATATAAAAGGAATTCTGCTACTGAGGTTTCAATAGCCTTAGGGGAGGCTAGGTTCAGTCATAAAGTGGACAATTATTATGCCATGAAATGAATAAGATTTGGCTATACTTATCAACATAGTTTTAAAATCTCAATAGAATACCTACATTAAGAACAAGTTAGAGGGGCTGGAAGGATGGCTCAACGATGAAGAATATTTGCTGCAGAGGACCTGGGTCTAATTTCCAGTACCACACGGTGGCTCACAATAACTGCAACTCCAGATCTGATGACTTTGTCTAATGTCTGCAACCATGAGGCTCACACATGGTTTACATACACACGTCAGTAAAAACCAAATAACTTTAAAAGGTTGCATAAACTTTAAAAGGTTGCATCACCTGCGGTGAAGGACCCATGCAGAAGCGCGTGAGGCACTCTAGTTTGGCACTGCTTTAGTCTGCACTCAAAGAAGTGGGCAGTGATGTTCTAGTGCACCAGTACATCAAACTTTTGTTTTCTAAAAGAAGGAATCTGAGGTAAATAGACTTCAGTTAGCATCTTCCAAAGTATGTGCTGCACTTTCAAATTTTTCAGAATTTACATTGAACATTTAATAAAACAATCAAATAATTTTTATGTCCTCTACATAACACCTTGGAACAATCCAGTCACATTACCAAATCACACAAACTCACATTTACCAAAGAGAGAAAAGGACCTTAGATGAGTTGCATATGAATTTAAAGAGGACTAAACTAAATTTCCCAATGTAATAAAAAGCTAGATAGTTGCCATCCTTCAAAACTGTGATATTAAAGTGTTAATCCCCACAAAATCATTCCAAAATTAAAAATACTAAAATTCAATTACTAAGCAATACTTTTCTTTATGAATAAAGGAAATGCCGACCTATAAAACAACAAAAGGTTTATTGGATTCCTAGAAAAACACCCTAATGAGCAAATAAACATAGTTATTCAAACACTACCAAAGCACACACAGTTTCTTTGGATTAGAAGATCCTTTTTAATGGCATAATTTAATAATGATATAATGACATACTGAAAGGTAAAATGAACATGGTGAAGTCTTTGCAAGTAGAGTTACCATGTAACCTTCTGCAGAGCAGTGAGCAATCATCCCTTTCCTGAAGAAGAAAAAAAAAAGCAGCTCAGAAAGACCACAGAGGAAGAACTGTAGCATCAGTGAGCCCCACACTGGCATTCTGCACTGTGAGGGTGTCCCACAGGACAGTAAGGCAAAGTTAGGAAGTGCAAGGGATTCTTCTTTAATGATAAAGTCACTATCTATAACACTACAGTAGTGAGACACTCATGCTTTCCTGTAGACAACAAGGGTATGCAAGAGAATAC
The DNA here is from genome assembly GCA_021653895.1 of Mastomys natalensis. NCBI lineage: Eukaryota > Metazoa > Chordata > Mammalia > Rodentia > Muridae > Mastomys > Mastomys natalensis. Next base: position 26,207 of record JAJTUV010000647.1, read on the forward strand.
TGGGAGAGGAGGAAGAAGAAGAGAAAGGAGGAGAAGAGAAGCTGGAGGAAGAAGAGAGAGAGGAGGAGGAAAGAAATAACTGCATTTAAATGTTAAGCAGTATTAATATGAAATTTAAAAATAGAGTAAATATTTGAATATTTTTCAATGGTAACCCTTGTTGCCTTTCAGTTTTGACTTTCAAAGTTCTAAATAAGCCTTGAATATAATGTTCAACTTGGAATTACAAAGAAAATAAAATGTCTTACTGGTGTGCCTGACTGACTGAGTAAAAAGACACTGCTGTACTGACAGCCAGGTCACTGCTGGCCTTCTCCCTTCAGACCTCTGTGCAGGGGCAGAGGTCTCATGAAAGAAACAAAATGTACTGAATATGATATAATTACCAGGATTACTAGATTAGGCTGGATTTTGAGATTCCTACTTCAGAGCACACAAAAAGATGAGCATAATTTATAACAAGAAACCATAAACATCCAAGACCAAGAGGGTTTCCATTACTAAATCCAGCTCTGAGGCCTCTAGTGGGGCTTCCAGTTAGAGCTGGAACCTCCCTTGAGGACTTTTAAACAGTTCATCAAGGAACATACTACTTAAGCCAAGAGTTTTGAGTGCATTTTTGCCATGAACAGATGATAATTAGCCTAATTAACAGACTGGATCCTTGGTAACAAGTTGGAAAAGAAATTTAACCCCGTCCATGCCAGTGACTGTCATTTTAAATTTCAGAGTATATCCTTCATGTTTTAAAAAGTGAAAATCGTTTTTCTCTTCAATTCAATTCAATTCAATGACTCAGGACCTTGTTAAAATAATTTCTAAAAGCGTTTTTAAGCATATTATCAAGCCAGCTGCCTCTGATGTCAACAACTGAGAGAAGCAGTTCTTCTAGATGACATGCTCGAAGATCTCTGCCACTGACTGTGGAGAGTTGATTTATCTTTCAAAAGCCTTTATTTCTTTTTTTTTTTTTTAATTTATTTAGTTATTTAAATCACATCATAATTTACTTATTTACACAGGGGTTATAAACACAAAAGGCAGGATGTGGGGAAGGGAATGGCACCGGAGCATAGGTGTTCAGGGGTAGTACAGATACCTTTCAGAACAGGGTATCAGCTGGGTGTAGGCTCAGGGGACAGGTCACTATGACTCTGCCTATGATTCACTTGTCCTTATCTAAGTTGGTACTGTCCACCGAGGCTGCCTATTTATAAGACCTATGACTATTTGAGCTGGTAAATTTCCACAGAAGCCGCCTGTTTACAATAGCTTATAGCCTGCTGTTTCAGTGTTTTTTCCACAGAGACCCAAGACTTGGTGTTAGCATGCATGTATGTCAGTACTATTGCTGACTTTAGGCCTTTAGGGTATATGTAGGGTTGCTCCTGACATCTCCTCCCTTCTCTAAGTATAGAAGGGCCTTGGCGATTCTATTCTTGCGAAGGTGGGGATAGAGGCCTGACCTCCAATAATTGAAGGGGACCTTATAATGGCTCAGGTCCTCCTGTCATTGTCCAGTGAAAAAGTCTTTATTTCATGGTAAGTTTTCTGTCCGAGGAGCATAACCTCAGGTATAACCAAAATCACCATAAAATTTAGCTGGGATTTTCCTCACAGTACTGCATGTTCTCTCTCAGAAGGCACAAATCGCTCAAGTCATAAATTCGGTAAAGGGCCAGATACGAAAGGTTTTGAACCATGGGGCCATGAACACATTTGGCTCACTGCTGACAACAGTCAATACAGCACAAAGACAGCAGAAGACACTGCATGAATGACCAGAGGTGCCTAGGTTCCAATAAAGAATGAACTGGATCTGTTCTGGCCTGTATGGTGTGCTTTGCCTACCAAGCAGGCTATATCCTCTCAACCTCACCTCTAATGTGCTTGCCCTGACTCTCTACACGCTCAACCAGCTCCAAGTCAGAAGTACCTGAAAAAAAAGATCCTACACACCCTCCTCGCCATCTGAGAAAGTGCTATCATACTAAAATGGCATGTCTCTTGCAAGGGTTCACAAGAGCAGCTTGAGAACAGGAGGAAGGAATAGTGTACATAAACCCACCCCAACTGCTCTCACCTTTGCAGAACTACCTCTTCTACTGTATCACAAGCTCAAGCACTGACAAGTGCAAGCATTTTTAACTCACTGCAGAATTCAGGTCCTAAACAACAAGATATACATTATGGTGGCACTATTCTTTAGTTTGGATACAATCAAACTATTTGGCTTCAGCTTGGCTATGAAAATACTAGACTTATGTAAAAAAAAAAAAAAAAAAAAAAAAAAAGTTTAAACCATAGTTATAAATAATGAACCAAAGAAAAGCACTTTAAGAATATATGATATTATTTTACCGCCATGCATAATTTGAGGCAAAATGACAAAATTCGTTCTGATCCTTATTTATATTTATCACATGTGCCTGGTTGACCAACTTTTAATGCCTGGCCACTGGGAAACACATTCATAAAAATCTTCAAGTTGCTTTCCAAAATAAGAAACAGAAGAGCATGCACCAGGACTTACTATTTGTCTAGAAACAATTCATGCTATTAAAAGACATGTTTGTTCACCAAAGGAGCCTATGACTCAGTGATCACCACTGAAGTCAGAGAACTAATTAGCACACAACCAATATACTATGAGAAACTTCATGAGAAAGTTTTAAGAAATGTTGGGAAGGTATTAAAGAATAACACAGGTAGAAAAGTTTTCATGGGTTGAGAAAGCTTAGAGCTAAGTCTAAAAGAGCAGAACCTAGTGCTCTAACAAAGGAGTGACTGAGGCTCAGTGCTGAGGAGAGGCAGCACATCATCATGCTTGAGCCTGAGCCAACCAGGTAAGGAGGTAGGGAGTGTCCCTTTGGTCCAGTGCAGAAATAAAACTCTGTTTTACAGGTCAGTTTAAAGTAGTCATGGTGCCGACTGTAGGAGTTTAGCTTTCTTAGCATTAATTAGCCACCATTTTCTTCTTTTTCTATTTCCTATACTTTTCAGCATTTTCTTTTTACAAATATGATTATGATTTGCCGAGGAATTGGATGTAGCTTTATCCTTTTCAGGTGCCAATCATCAAACAGAATATATACGTACTCAGTGCACAGAAGTAACTCCAGGGAGAAAACCTAAAAGACTGACTTCTCCGGGAATAGGCTGGACCAGTTTACTCATTTGGTTAGGTAATGAACAAGCTTCTATATACTACAGTATACTACAGACTTTGAACAAAGACCACGTGCCCTTAGCTCTATCCCACTATATATTATGAAATGTGTTCAGTGTTGCGAACTTGATCTCCTGTATTCCAATGAAAAAATGTTTCATGATGACACTTTTTTTTGTTGTTGTTAAGATAGAGCCTCATTGTGTTACAAAGATAGCTTTAAACTTACGATTCTTTGTCCTCAGCCTGTAGATTACTTGGATTTAGGCATGAGCAACCAAGCCTAGCTTGATAACACTATCTTAACATAGCAAGCAATCCCATTAGACAAGACAGATCTTACCAATATGACCAAAACCAGAAATACATAGGAGAAAAGCATAAGTTTTCAAAACAACTACAAAATCAAATTCAGAAATATTATTGTCTTTAAAAATTTAGTATTTTAATCACATACATATCAGGAAATGCTGTCAACAAAACTGTCCCTACAAAACACCATATTCCAGTTCAACCCACTCTGTAAAGCTTATATTAAAGACCTCCCTAATTGCAGTAATTGTGCATCAAGAAAATGTTTGTTTAATACTTCATAACTTTGGGTCTATGAATGATGCCAACTGTCATTTACTAATGATAAACTCAGTCCAGTCCTTTAAATAATTCAACTCCTTGCAGGTGAAAGGTTCAAAGATACCTGGAGCTAAAGTAACTGTGGTGCCAGAAAGTAGCTCAGGTCAGGCTCTCTTAAGACTCCATGGCAGCCTTAGTGCCTCAGGAGAACCACATGATCCTGTTTCTTGGTATGAGTTCAAGTCATAATTATGTAACTACTGGCATAGGACAGGTAGCTCTTCATTTAGCTCACAGTCTAGATCCCTTGTGCCCTATATATAGTAAATAACAAGAACTGACTACAACTGTTTGTTGTAGACTCTAACAGTAAAAAAGCTATAGGTTTGTCAGCAAACATTTCCAGTTCCAATTGCCAAAGATGAATTACTGGGCACTCTGAAAGAAGTGATAGATTTCTGAACAAGCCAGAGCCAGCAGAGATGATCATGAATGGTTTGGGTTATAGTCACAGTAAATAAGAATGAAATGTGTTATACAATCACCATCTAGAATCTTTAACTTCTGACATCACTATATTTAATTCTTTCATCTGTATATATTAGATAAGGGACAATAACTATCACTGTTTATGAAAATGTGACTTCCTGTAAGCTTTCAAGCACTAAAATAATATTTCTTTTTCTTTTTGGTTTGTTTGTTTTGTTGGTTTTTCGAGACAGGGTTTCTCTGTATAGCCCTGGCTGTCCTGGAACTCACTCTGTAGATCAGGCTGGCCTCCAACTCAGAAATCCGCCTGCCTCTGCCTCCCAAGTGCTGTGATTAAAGGCGTTCACCACCACTGCCTGGCATAATATTTCTAACAACAAAGCGTAATTGTGCACCCACTCAACCCTTCAAAGGGACTCCTGTAAGACTGGAACATGCACATAGGCCTGTGTGTCCTAGAGATCATCACAGATTTCATATGTGTTATTTATGTAAATCAATTATTTTTATGTTTAAATTCTGAATATAGGATTTTTCCAATTGTCATTTTGTTTTTCCACACAGGGTTTCTCTTTGTAGCCTAGGCTGTCCTGAAACTCACTATGTAGAGGAGGGTGGCCTGGAACCCAGAGATCTGTGTGCCTCTGCCTCTGCCTCAGAAGTGAAAGAACTAAAGGAGTGTGTCACTCACTACCACCCAGCTGAATACAGGATTTTTTTTATTAACTTGAATACACTGGTCAACTTCAGAGAGACTGGCCTCTTTCATAGTGTGCTAGAGCTAGGAAAAGTAGCTTTTCCATCTTGGGTGCTTTGTTGTCTTAGACCTGATCATCATCTTGGCCTTCTAGCCTGTCAGATAATCCAAGGAAACATTTGAGATCAAGGTAAGATTGGCTAGAAGGGTCGAGATGGACTGCCTAGTAACCTCAGGATTCAGTAAAAAATTGACCCTTTCTGGGACCTCAGTCTAATATACAGCCATTACAGCCAACTTAGAGTGACGAGCTTGGAATATCACCAAGACAGGATTTTACTTTGAAAAAATTGAGTGTAGTAGCTACAACACCTGCTGTGTAACACTGCTGGTTTTAAATTATATTCTGATATACACATGCATCAAAGGATCGTATGGTATTGATTTGTTCTTATCTAAATCATAAATTTTAAGAGTAAATAAAATATTAAATCAATATAAAAAGCAAGTTTTGGGAATTCTAACGTTATTATTCTCTAATTAAAGAAAAATAACTATTAAACTTCTAAGAACTTCTATATCAGTACTAGCAAATACTCTACTATCAGTGGTAAGACATATTTGGTGCAAACTTTGAGTATAACAAAGAATGTATATATATATTATATGAACACATGCACATATGCATTTGAAGGAGGAAAATGTCTTAAAAGGGTATAAATCAACTGTATATTTAGTTTCCTTTCAATACAAAAGAACACTTTTATTTTCAAAATTGGGTGTCTAGAACTGTGAATTCTTTTCATGAAATAGATTTCCAGTATTACCTATTTCTTATACAGTCCAAGTGATTGTGAAAGACAAATTTGTATGGGCATTTATAAACACTATATATAGATCATTTATACTAACTTTTCAAATCTTTAACACTTCAAACAAAAGACCATGTGGAATAACATTATCATTTATTGTATGCCTTCTCGCAGTCAAAATATTAAATTGAATTTCAATCCAATATAATTAATTACATAAGCAAAGCCTACTGGAAGGATACAAGTGACAAAGTATATTTATACTAGCCATAAGTAGAATATTAGGAAATCTATGACAAGACTCTAACTGAAGGTTTCAAAATGAAATTCACAACAGAAAGGAAGTTTTCCACTACAGGCCTGAAAAAAATAAAGCAGAAAATCAAACACCTTTAGAGTTTAGACTTAATGATAATAAGAGAAAAACTACCTACCTACAAGCCTTTTATTAAAAATTATATGGATTGAAATGATTTAAAGTCTAAGAAGTTACTTGACATGGGGAATGAAAATTCTTCTGTCCCTAAGTAGAGTAGAAAGAGCATTGAGTGGTAGGCAGTCAGACCTCTATGGACAGAGTCTGGGCAGCGAAGCAAGGTACACTGAGAGTTCAAGTCGTCAGAGAAGGTGAAGACTCCTACATGTCTTGCCTTTCTGCCAGAAAGGTGACAGCTAGGCCCAGAGGTTGTTCACTAAAATTAGAAACTGTATGTTTGGAATAAGCATGGGGTCTTGAAGGATGAGACACTCGGTGCTCTCGGATGGATATTATTGTCAAGTTTTAAGACACTGGTCCAGCTCACATGGATACTCCACTTTTGTTTTATATCTTATTTTAATTCTCTACAGTACACAGAAATTCTTATATTACTGTAACTTTTTTGTCACTTAAAGTTGATACAATGCTATTGCTCAAAGAGTAACTTTTGAACATATACATTGACATATATGTGTATTCTCTAAAAGGTTGGTTCAAGTTTGTCTACACTGTATTTTAATGTTTGATCTCTTTTGTGTCCCTATACCATGGGGCAGAAAAAGTTGATTAGGCAACCAATACAATTTAATAAAGTCTTTAGTTTGCTGTTCTTTTGCTTTAGTTTCTACTTAGGTCATTGATATTGAGATAAATTATCAGTAAAACAAAATCAACACTGAAATTCTCAATACCTGCATGCATATGTGAGTGCACTTGCACACACACACACACACACACACACACACACTGAGAGAAAGAGAGAGAGAGAGAGAGAGAGAGAGAGAGAGAGAGAGAGAGGAGGGGGAGAGACAGAGACAGAGACAGAGACAGAGAGAAAAAATAAAAGAAGACAAGGAAATAAAACAACCACTCAAATCACTGGCAGGACCTAACTAAAATCTCAAAGGTGATATATAGAACCTATTCTTGGACATTCCCCTCTCCCCATCCCATAAACACAAGCACACAGGCACCAAAAAATAAATAAATAAATAAATAAAATAAAATAAAAAAATAAAACCAACAAACACACACACACACACACACACACACACACACACACACACAAAACCCTATGTAAACATAACATGTAGTGGATGAGGTGAGCCTCAGCAGAGCACAAATTTAGCATCTGTGAGGTCCAGGCTGAATCTGCAAACAGCTGTACCTACAACATTTCACCAGCACCCCAAAATTCCCACAAATCACATTGTCAGATATAATGCTATACCCTTATAAAGTCTGGGACACCGATGTGTGCAGGTAGCTAAACACTACCACTACATCAGTATCCCAAACTGGGCATTTAAGTTATTCAACTGGAAGATCTCAAATAAAATGGAGAGAAAACCCAAGCACACAGCCAGAGAAGAGCTGTTATCCGAGAAAAAAGTAATTTCTTGAAATTTAATCCTTTCACCTCAAAAATATTTAATATAAATATGAAGTGTTGGGTGGTTTTCTTTGAATTTTAACATAAACTAGCAAGTGGCTGGAAGGAAGGGTAATGGTGTGAGTGCAGCCAGAAACAAAGAGTGGACTGACTGACTGTAGGTCACAAGAGGGACAGTATTCACAAAACCCTACACAAGAAACTAGAGCTAAAAACAGTGGGAGAAAGAAAGAGACACTTGTCCTAACTAAGAACTGGTGCAAACTCCCTCCAAGAATATCCTGGACTGATGTACAACCCCAGACCTTTTGATATTTGCACAATAAGTAGGATTCATAATGACTGTGTCTATATATTATTCTTTAAAGCTAATATGAGATGGAGAACTAAAGAGTACTACTTCTAATACTGATAGAAGGCGTGGGAAGGTGACTGCCAATGGAAGCCCAGGTAAAAATAATTAGGAAAATTTCCCCTAGAGAACAACAAAAGCAAAATATTAGTACATCTTAATTATCAGTCAGAAAAGTCTCCAACTGAATGTTAAATTTTAGCATAGAGTGACTAGGAATTAATATTGTTGACAAGAAATTGCAACAGAAGACAAGAGAAAAATCTTTATAATCTATGCATTACATTTAGGGCAAATGCTTTCAAAGTTTTTGACTTGAAAAGTTGAGTAGTTGGATTCTGACATCTACAAAACCAATTATGTGTTGACCACACGAAGGCCACCATTAGGCATCAGTAACACAATTTTAATGAAGTGCTACCTAATTGTATTTTAAATTTAGGTGGCCAGGCAAACAAAATAAAAGACAACTACAACTTTACGAGCAAAACAGATAGAAAGCCACTACACATATATGTCAAAGGTTGACAGCAGCACGTCAGATCTAAGGCATTGTTTGTTTTTCTTTACTTGAATCATTGTTGCCAGGCTTGTGTGGAGACAGTTGGCAGACCTCAGACACATCTGGACATGTGTTGGAAAAATAATTTCCAACAAGAATTTGTAGTCAACAAAAAAACTAATTATCAGGATAAAGTGAAGATCTTAATAAGAATATAAAACAAGACAGATTGTTTTATACTGAAATTTTAAAGAAGATCCCTAGAACTGTACTGCTTAATCAAGTGTGTATAAAAGAAAAGGGTATTCACATTACTAATCAGGAAAATGTACAGCTTTAAATCATGGAAAGTTGCTCTAGCTTCACTGAACATACGTAAGAAAATACAAACTTCATATTTATTTTGGTGGCATGAAAGGCACATGATCAGAATTTAAAATAGCAATTAACTTCAAGGATAAGATTTAAAATAAAGATTAGGTAAACACATTTATTAAATCATTAGTATTCACAGTAAGGAACAAAAAATGAACTTATTTTTTAAATTACAAAGAAAGCATGGCATATAACACAAATATAAAAGCCCATAAAATAACTATGAAATTATATATCTAACAGACACATTTTAAATAAAATATTGCCTTGGGATATATATTGTCAGTGCTTACTGATAGGATGGTACATTTATTCTTAGAAGCTATAATTAAATATGATATAATCTATTCATTTACTCAAAATATAAAATAGCCAAGCTAAATAAAGTCATTCTTGTCAGGAACATTTTGTCTATTCCTTCAGGTTGAAGCAAACCTTGAATAAATTCCTCTGAATCTCTACCATCAGTGAATAAGTGACTGACACAAGTGAGACTTATCTGTGCTTCTGTCTGCAGTGTATGCTGCCAAGTGATGTCACTGCTGTAGCAGACGGGAGTAAGCAGATTATTGCAGTAACTAGGAGCAAACGAAACATTTGGGGTTTTGCATGGACAGATTTACACACTGTCTGTCAGATAAAGCACAGTTTGCTGCTGCTTACACAACAAAAGTGTGCCTGACAGCTTTCTCCCGGGTTTAGTATCTGATTACATAAACAGGCCGTTCCCCACCATTCCTAAAGACTGACAGTCTGTCTTAGTTTAAAGTGCAATTTCAAACTATCAGCTTTTCTGTCTTGCACACTAGGCTGATTAACATCAGAGTAGTTGCTGGAGGTCCAATCAGCTTTACCAATCCCAGAATTCTCAGCCATCTAAGAACTAGTGGACATGATAGATACAGACAGCTGAATGCTCCTGAGGTACACACTGAAGAGTAAATGCTTTCAGGATATGCATATATGTATCTATAGTGATATGTGTAAATAATTCAGAAATAAAATGGTGGCATATAAACGAGTGATTTATAAAAATAAAAGACAACATGGCCATACAATCTATTCACACATTACTATTTTTTACAGCTGCCATCCCATGAAGAATCAGCAATGATTGAGCACAGTCACATCAAAGCACAGCACTGAGGAGAAATGATGTTAAAAACTTATTTCCACTAATTAACATCTTTGCCTCCACTCCAGTATACCACAGAGTTCATAAAGCCAGCACACCAATCAAAAATACAGCTTGGAGCATTCTTTAGCAATGATAGCATAGTTGGTAAAAATACTCATCTCTATAAACATTATGAGACTTCCAAAAATTAAGGATTCAACTTTTTTACTAAACCCTAGTAATAATGGTAATAACATTATTACTGTTACCATAATAGTTGAGGTTCTGCAGTTTAGGGGAAGGCCAGCTACAAATTATGCTGGTTGATATTTTAGTTATTGAATAATTGCATACTTCTCAGTAGATACAAGCCCAGACTTTCATGCAAAGGAAAGCATGTCAGGTGTCACAGTTGATCAACATAGTTTCTTTTAAGACAAAATAGACAACAGTTACGAATGATATTACTGAGAATCTTAGCTCCACTCACTTTTATTGATCGCACACTATTTGGAAGTTGTTGTATAGAAAGGATCCAAGGCATCTTCACTGATAACTTACGCAGCTCACTGCCCTTAAACATTTCCTCAGACCCAGACTTAAGGGTCTGCTGGGAAATACAAAGGTAAACAGGACATGGAACCTGTCTTTATGGTATGTAAAATGGGATGGTGTGGACGAGTTATGCACATAGAGATATTAGGTTTCAAAGAAAGATTTTTTTTTCTCTCCCAGATTCAAATATCAGTCTCCACAGACACTGAATACCTGCATTCTTCGAACAACAGGGTCCATCGCACACTACACCTCATCTTTATTTATCTTCCTGATTTCTTACAAAACACATCTCAATCTAACAATGATTATTTTTTTTTGCATGTGAAATACAATCCTAAGCTTTGCACACATAAAACCTGAATTTATCTACAATTCACCTACTCTTTCCCATCTTCTCTAAGACTCGCCTGTTAGCATTCCTCTTAAAATGTCTTGTTGCCTGACACTACAGATTGTTTTCCTTTTTCATTTGTCTCAACACCAACACTAAGAAGTCATCATAGAAATAGGTTTGAATGTTACAAAGGGTGAGGCTACTTACAACAGTAAACAATCAGAAGCCACAGACACAACACAGTTTCTAGGAATTTCAGCTATAACTTTCAAACATTCATAGCAGGGAAACCAGATGAAGTATGTAGCTGCAGGTCACCACTGATAGATCCCTCAGAAATATCAATGGTACTGCTTTTATCTTATTACGTACCACACTTCTTAATGGTAGACTGCAGAGCACAATAAAAACTCTACTCCACAGCTGAGTACACACAAGGGTTACTGTAACAAATAACTTATTCTCTAGGTCCATTAATAACACATCTTGCTGTTCATATAAGGAAAATTTTTTTTTTACAGATAAAGTGGCATCACTGGAAAAATACACACTAATTTAAAGTCGTTTGTATACCTGAGTCTGCCTTCCTGATTTCCTAGGTTTACTGCTACCTTGTGATCAACGACTTTGAAAGATCCGTGGAAAATCTGTATTAATGCAAACAGTGAAGAATATCAAAACAATAGGCCACAGTCACTGGAAACTGAAGACCTGTCAGACTTCTGAACGAAGCATCACAAGCAGCAGGAAGGGCAAAGGAGAGCAGCAGTGACAGAACCATGGCACTCACTCTTCCAAGGGCTCTGTTAGTGCACATGAAACAACTTACAGAGGCATTGTCATCCAACTGTAGTAAAGCACTATGACAGTCTTAAAGCTATTACAAAGTAGATGCTTTCCACAACCACATCAGCTCAGTGTGAGAACACTGCCATAACACATGAGCAAACACTACAGAGAGGAGAACGAGAAACAAACAAAAGCTACTAGTGTCCCTGCTGCTTATGGGAAACTCATGAAAGGGTTAAAAGTAGGAATGAATTCTTTAAATTCAAACAAAATATGGATGTTTAACCAAAAATTTTCATTACATCTATTATTTGCAAGCAAACAAAGGAAGCAGGAAGTGGAGAAAAGATGGAAGAACATCTAGTACACCAAGATAATAGCAATGAAATTAATGACTCCACATAGTGGGTTCATGACATGGCCTTGCCGTCTACATAAAAATGAAGAAACACAATCAAACGAACAAACAAAAAAAACATGGAAATGACTCAAACGGTTATTTATCAAACTCAGATCCAGATGAGGATTTCTTAAATGTATTTTTTTAAACAAATTGACTGATAACTGTCTGACCGCTTTCCCAGAATATATTATCCATTCGCTGTTCCAAAAATGAAAATAACAGAAGAGCATTTTATGGGCCGTGCATTTCCCTTGAAGCCATCTCAATGCCTAGCACCTAACAGGCACCAGATCAACAGAAGGAACTGCTATAAATACTTTTTTCTTCCTTTTGGTATAACAGAAAGTTTGCGTTCACCTAATATTGACAACTATAAAGCATCTCAAGAACTATTCAAGTCCAGAGTTGTGATTTTTCTCCTGAAATTAGCAGAAAGAAACAAATTATTCACAAGTTACATTAATCGATGCTGCTTTAGTCATCTGAAACATGTCCAGTATTAGCATCTGATGTGCCTACAGATAGTCGTTGCTACGGGTGCACATGAAGCAGTGTAATTGGTTTAAATCAGCCTTGCCCATCTGTCTTTAATACTCTTATTACAAGGCAGTAAGCAAAGAACTATTAGAGCTGCAGTATAAGCTGTAAGATCTTTACCCGTTCTTAAATCATTTAAAAATAATGAGAGCTTTAGCCTTTATCTAATTAACGAGTGCCTTCTTTGAATTAGAAAAACTGTATCATTTAGCCCACGGTTGTTTAGTAAATTGGCTTGGTGGCATGAAAGCTAATCCAGGGTAGCAGTTTCAGGGTCTTATCCCTGGCTTCTTATTATGTGAATTATAATTCAATGATCACCTTAGATCATGGGCTATTCATAAATCAGAAGCCTGACATCAGATGAAAAATTGTATTAATATATGAAACTTATTATATAGTACAAACTGCTCTCTTGATAAATTACATTGTTCAAACTTGACAATGATTGCATTTAAAACATTATTCCTGTTTGCTGTTTTACAGACTGAAACCTCTTCATGAAAAATTTACAATGCTCCTCTGTGTTTTGGAGTCAGAGGGCAATCGCAGCAAATGGCGACAGGACCATCCTTTAGATTTGCTGCAGCAGATGAGGACAGAGCACACTTGTGAGGACAGGGAGGGCCCTGAGCTGATTCCCAGGATCTGCATTTCTGGTCTTGTGAATATACTAATTGTCCTCACCAGCAGAAGCACTGTAAATTATAAAATTTTAATTTCAGCTTATTGGATTGCTCTCTTCTCCTATGTAGGTATTCCATAGAAATTTACAGTCATAAATGTTTCACAAAAATTTATAGCATGAGCAATAAATAAATAAATAAATAATATATAAATAAATAAGAATTAAAAAAATGAAGGGGCAAACCCATGAAGTTGAATTTGAATTGAGGCTGAGCTCCTCAGACGATTCGTTATGACAAATGCTTTTCGCCAAGGCTGACTGGGTAACTCAAGCTGCAGTTCCATATTATTTACATTAATTACATGAAGGCTGCTTTGTTAATGGTACATTCTGGTGTGGGTCGCAGCATGATATGCTAATGACCTAAGAAAAATCTGCATCTCCAATATTTATGATAATTTGTAATAGAAAATAGGGTTGCTTTTATTTCTCTCTCCTCACTACAAGAAAAGTCAGTACTGAACAATTTTATTCTGAAAAGAAAGAAAAAGTTCTAATCATCAAGACATTTAAATTCTATAAACAAAGAAAAGAGTCTTATTGTAAGGGTGTTGTCATAGACACTGACAGAGTGCTAATGTGTCAGTTCTCCACATGCCTTTCAGTATAAAGTGTATATCAAGTTGAACTGAATAAAAGAAAGCAAAGGCATAAAGAGTAACTTCCCCTGCCAAGTATCTTCTGCTATTAGTGTTTCTGTCTTCTTTCTTCACAGCTACATAAACATGAAATGAGAGAAGCTTCAAATAAATACACTTAATTCCCAGTAAGTTGCATTTATAATATGATAGCTGAGGACATATTTGTGAGAATGCACTGGTTATCTCTATAAAACTACATCATTTGGGGAAATTTAAGGTTGGATCACACAGTCTTCAAAGATTAAAAAGATTAATATGCATTAAATACTAGCATATTTTTAAAATAGTTTTATTTCTTCTATTTTAATTATTGGTCAGATTTTGAATACTATTTTCAGTAATAAACATCAACAAAACACATATGATTTAACATGCTTCTTTACAAATTAATAATGCCTGTTGAAGTAAAAGTTCCTAAAACTACCTAGTCTATCAGCTATAACTACAAAGACTCTTTAGAAAACCTATGGAAAACATGCTTTGAAAATACTGGACATCAGGGCTTGAGCCCATATTCTTAGGCATCAGTGCAACTGAATACAATCTACTAAAGGAGAACTTGCCATTTTAAAACTTACCAGTTTTCTAAAATAATACATATATTTAAAGAAAACATAAAATGAGGTATTTCAGAGAGAGAGAGAGAGAGAGAAACTAGGAATAAATTAAGAGTAAAAAGAGTGCTGCTGGATAGTATATTCTAAACATGACAAAGAAGTTGCATCCATCATGACTGCCTCAAACAAGACCTGCACAGTGGTGACACCAAAAGACTGACAGGCACATGTAGTGACACCAGTTGATACGCAAGTAGAGGTAAGGAAAATCACACAAGACCTCAGCCCTAGGCGAAGAGCTACAGGCCAACAAGAGCTGCCAATAGAGAAAGAAACAATTTTCTTCAGAGACTACTAGTCTAATAGGTTATCAAATCCCAAGAGGTCAACCTTGAACACATATACATGTACAATATTAAATGGACTCAGCACACTGTATTTATGTGTGTATATATATATAAATGTATAACAATAATAATTTATATAGAGGCCATGTAAATGAGAGTAAGTGGAGAGCAAAACAGCAGTTAAAGGGGTAAGAAGAAAGGGTGGAAAAGTATAAATAATACAGTAATTATAAGTAAAATTCCAAAATAAAAATGTCGATAAAAATAAAAAGAGATGAAGAGGAAAGTAATATCTTGCTAAGCTATAAACACCATTGGTTTGTAACAGCTTAAATTGAATAGGACTGACAAAACTCAGGTTCTGTGCTGTTAGCAGCAAGGAGTGTTTGGTCGTAGATCAACCTTGCTACCACATTCACAGTAGGTATTTGTATAAACTGCACTGTGATTTCAGGGTGATCTGAAAACTCACACTCAGTGTCCTCATGCTTGGATGAAGAAAGGTAAATGCCCTCTATGTTCCATGTTGCACATTTAAAGGCATGAAAAGAAATTTTGTTACTTCTGAAATTATGTTTGTGATAAATTACAGATATAAAAGATGTTCAATGCTTTTATTTCCACATAGATAGATTATAATTTTGAAAGCAGCAGAGACATTCTTTGAGGAAACAATAATCTTATAAACTAATTCAATATAACTTATGATTGAGAAATGAAAATGAAGTGCCTTCATGTCCATAAACTTCCAGATGACAGTAGAACAAATCCTTTGAGCCTCCATAGGGCTCTTTAAATCATAAAACTTCCCTATACCTCCCATAACAAGATGGCAGAGGAACTCAGAATGTTATACCAGTCAACTTCATCTTAGAACAGAACCATAGACATGCCGGGGCCTGTGGCTTATTCACATATCTGCTAACAAACGTTTACACACTATCAAGTATGTGGAAGGTAGCATCAGGAGCCTACCAAATAAATAATAAATAAACTCTATGGACAAAAGGCACTTTTTTTAGAACTTTGGTTCAAAGCACAAAACAGAGAGCTTCCTGTTAATTATTCTATGAAACAAATAGGCCATAAAAGTATGCTCAAAAATCATAATACTTACAAACTGTTAAAAGACAATAGCAAATGGATAAGCAGAATTAACTACAAGCACTCTGACAATTTAGATAGAGCTGTGATTTTCTTCTACAGTACAAAAGACACTGAAGCCTTTAATTGTATCTTTTTCCTTTCCTAAGAACAAAGGTGGGGCTTCAACAGCAAGACCAGGCACCAGTCACCAGAATTTACATGTGAAAATTAGCCACATTAGATACTTAGGAAAAGTCCTAAGGGTCCATAATTTGAATTAAATTATGATATTAATTAATTTGACTAATTCACTAAAGGAGAGGTTGTATGTGAAATTACATAATAAACAAAATCCCATAGAGTCCAAGACTTAGAAAAAAATTAATGAATATATTTCATATGTAAAACATTTTTATTGTAACATCAATTGGTTATCTGCCACAGACATTAAGAGTGTGACTGGTGACAGACTTGTGACTAGACCTGGATTACGATGATTTATATAGGTCCTTTAGACTAGCCATCCTGTCCCTCCATTAGGCTCAGTAATATACAGCCAGGAAAGCCAGCGTTCAGTTTCTTCATTCACTCTGTGGAGTAAGAGAGCAACAGGGCCTGGCTACGAGGACTCCATGAGGAAAAGGCAGCTGTCCACTGCCCACTTCCCAGGAAGGGAGGTGCCAGATTTACACTGAATTTCAGGGTTTAGAAGATTAGGTTACGAAGCAGGAGAAAACACTTTTCTGAAATTATATTGTTACATTTAATATAAAAAGTACATTGTCTATAGATAGTCTTCATTCATATGATGAAAGGTAATTGCTTCAAATTTAAATAGAAATGTTAAAATACTCCTAGTTGGATAAATCTGCTTGCCAACTTGACATAACAGTGTCATAGACCTTTTAAAAGACTATAAATACTATTTTCTCCCTTAGACATTTGCAGATTTCTTAGTGATTCAGTATTATACACTTGAAAAATCAGAGTGAAATGAAATTAAAACCACAACAAGCACATGTGATTGAATGTATCTGTGCTGGCATAGGTATGCATACTTAGTTAAGTGTAGCCTTTTAACTGTAGAAAGGGCTAGGTTTCACTGTTTGAGGACAGAGCAGACAGCTGTCAATTCTGCTGCAACAAGTCCCTAAAGGGCAGGTGAGGAGGACCATGTGACACAGCCATGTGGCTGCAACCTGTTTCAGGTGCATACATACTGACCTCTGCCACACTCATTCTCTGACTGTGACAGCTGAGGGGCTCCCTCTTACATAAGACTACTCTAAGTTTGTTCAGAATGTCCTAGTGTTTTTGACAACTTGCATGTGCCAAATAATTCAGAAAAAGATTCCAAATGATGCTGAGGACACGTTACGACATTTTGTTCTGTCCTGCTCACTCTGGGTGAGTGTACCCTAAATAATAAGCTGTGGCCTCTGGCGATTTTCTCAGAATGCTTATGATGAGAACTCATTCATCTAAATCTGCTGGCCAAAGGAATAAAATAAATCAAGAATCTCCCAAATATAACAATATTTGTGTTCACTAGATAATTGATGACTGCTGCTATACTAATTAAAACCCATCTGAGTTTCATTAATCTTGGTCACCAGGACCAATTGCCATGCACCACACCTCATGAAGTCCTCTCGCCCTTGCACTCCTCACATGCAGGTGGCCTCCCTCCTAAGCCTGCCTGATAGATAAAACAATTCAATGTAATATGTATGTCAAGCACATGGAAACATGAACTTATCTTGACATGTTTCAAGTGGTCAGACTATAAATATTAAAAATAGTAGAATATATTCTGATTATTTCACTTGTGTTCTATGCAAAAATTAATCTGTGAAATAGAACTAGTGTTATAAACTGATATTGTTGAGTATAAATCCATTCAAAGAAGAAATAAGGAATTTCTATTAAGAAAACACAATATTTCACTGGTCAGAGACTAAGACAGCATTGCTAGGAATGGTGTTTACATGAATCCTTCTATAATCTCTCTGTAACAGGCAGTCTAGGACACATATTCTGGAAGTCTGCACACTGCTTAATTGAGTCACAGGACAAAAAGGCTGACAAGGCCAGATCACCTTCACAGCACACAATGTTTTATTTGCAGCAGGCTCTCTCAGAAACTTAAGGACCATGGTCTCAATTTACTCCTGAAAATGCTGCTCTAGAGTAAACAGTACAGTAAAATTCCTTTATACAGGAATTCAAGAGTAGAAAAGTGATATGGCTCAATGTCTCATCCATACTCAAACTCATGGGTGGTTCAAAGCCAGGCTCTGGCATTTTAGTATAAAACATGAAATAGTCTTGGAAGACCACATACTACTAATACTTACATCACAAATATAACCCCGCACTGTTTCAGCTTGGCTTAGAGACTTGTCTAAGGTGATGTAAGTTACAGGCAAACACAGAAATCCAGATCCAGTCAGAACCCTTCTGAAAACAAGGTTCTGGGAAGGAAATGACCGGTTGGGTCTAGCAACTATGCAGACATTAGAAATAGGAATGGGGTGCGGAAATGTAATCATCTTACCATGTAATTCTTGCTGATACTGCAAAGTCAAATTTTATGGCTTGGGGGAAAAGAGCTTAAGACTGGAAAAAAATATGTATGTATATATATATATATATAATATAATATATATATATATATATATATATTAAACCATTTTATAACTGCACTTGTTATAGCTTTGTTTTCTTGTTTCTTAAAGTGAAGAATGTGATATTCATGAAAACTAATAAATAGATACCTAAATTGTGGTAATATCAATGAAATTCAAAACATTTTCTCATTACAAAAGTATCCCATGAGTGTGAACATGTTCATTTGAAGGAAGGAGGAAGGAAGGGAGAGGAGAGGGGAGGGGGGAGGGGAGGGGAGGGGAAGGGAGAAAAGAGGGCTCTGGACCTTCTGGAAACTTTGCATAACAAGATACCTTCACATGCTAACCCAGTGTCTCAGAAAGTAATATGCTACTAATTCAGCTCATGAATAACATCTCCTCATATCTGAAAGAATCAAATGACAAACAGAACTCAATCTCAACATTTTATTAAGCTTTCTTGTGGCCTTTAGATATAAAATCAAACAATTGGTTAGGAGCCCTGTATGGCTGAGAATAAGATAAGCAACAGTTTATAATATTACAGAATTTGCACACTGTAAGGCAGACATCAACAATTTATAATATTATAGAATTTGTATACTGTAAGGCAGATGTTTTCTGTAGAATTTTAAAATGAGAAAATGAGATGCATTTTGAATTCGAAGAGTTTACTAAAAATCTAGCTAGAGAAGATAGGATACATTCATATACATCTATACAAGGGAACAAGGAAGAAAGAATGGCTTCTCTCATAAAGTAAACACAATCATTTTAGGTGAAAGGTAATATCTCTGAATAAAGGGACTAATTTAGAGAGTACCTTAGATGACTGGAAAACAGTATATGGTCACACTCTGTAATCTGCTGAAAGCAGGCTTACACACTACACATTGTTAACTTTCCCCTCCACTAACCCAATGGCATGGCGGCCTTAAAAGTACAAGGGAAGGCTGCAGGAGAACTGTCTTCACCTGTATTTCCACTAGAAGTGTCTCTCTTATTTTTTCAAAAAAAAAAAAAAGGAATTAAAAAGATATCATTAGTTTTTAAAAAAAAGTAACAAAAATCCTAAAACCCCAAACAAACAAACAAACAAACAAACAAACAAGCCTGCAATGGGAGCATCACCCTTGAGTCAAAAGGACTTGGTCTCTTAAACAATTCAAGCCAATGACTGCTACATAGAAACCAGAAAATCCAGGATTGCAGTAGAGGAGGCTAACAATGGACAGAATCAGAGATACACATGGACTCAGACTCCTTAACTCTTGTCCTGTGCTCATGGCTGTCAGAATCATGTTTTTTTCTGATGATGCATGTCACCTGGAGAAAGATGCTGTTGTCTGTTTTGCTTATTTATTCCTATTGAAATTTTTTAAAATTAACCACGAATGTAACTAAAATTATTAATCTGTTGTAAAAGAACAAAACGGCTATTGAATCTGCAGAACCCACATAAGTCACAGCAAAATAGCCTTGAAAGAACATTGTAGTAAAGGACAAAGAACACAAAAGAAACCCAAACAGAAGGCCTTTCCTGTAAGCATTTCTGAAGAGAAGATTATGTCAGTGTTATCCAAAAGTATTTACTATTTAAAGAAACACTGTGACTTTCCCAGCAGGAGATAGAAGCCAGCTCCCAAGTTTAGACACAGGAAGGATGGGATGAATAGACAATGTCTCTCAGTATATTTGAGCACAGCAATGTTAAACTATGGCAATTGAACTTAAGGAATTTTCTGGATAATATGACCATATTCTTGTTTTTCCAAGGTTTATAAAGTGGTACAAAACCAGGTTTTTTAATTTGTGTTTTCAATGGTGAGGAAATTAATCTCACAGGTTTGCACATGCTACACATTCAGACAGCAGGGTGCTGCGAGGGTGTATCACTTGTAATCCTGGCATTTGGGAAACCTAAGCAGGGAGAATGCAAGTTGGAGGCCCTGCCTCAGAAGGAAAATAAGGAAGAAAAAAGATAAAAATTAAAAAATAAAGGCAGGTGCTGTGCACTGAGTTGCCATAATGTTCTCCGGGATCATGCTTAAAAGCCATTCCTCTTCCATTCACCATCATAGCCCAAAATATTTTCCAGTATAGCACAAAAGCTCAATAACTTCTTACACCAAAGTTACCTACAAGAGATGGAATAATGTGTGTGTGTGTGTGTGTGTGTGTGTGTGTGTGTGTGTGTGTGTGTGTGTTGATGTATGTGAGTGCATAGGTTGTATGGAGGGGTGTCAGTGAATTGTTCTGTGGAGGGGTGTCAGTGAATTGTTCCACTTAGGTTTTTGAGTAGTTAACATTAAGACTTCCTGTCTGTCTGTCTGTCTGTCTGAGAATTTGCTCAAAAACAGCTTGGCTTACTTACCTTACATTAATAACCAACTTGCTATAACTTTTGAGTACTAGCTAAAATAAACAAAAAGCAATTAAGAAAGAGGTGAAATCCCATGAGAGTATCAAGCATTCCTCCATTCTGAAGCCTTACTTTAGCAACAGTTTTTAAAGACAATCAGGTAAGTCAGTCCCCTATTTTCTAATTTAAAAAACCCTGTTTTCAGTACTTTTGTAAACTGCTAAGTTGTAGAACCTAGTTATTGTTATTGGTTTTGAGCTAAAAAGTCTCAACAAATGATCTGGTTTTAAGTCCAAGTGCATCTGTGTTTAAATCCACAGGAACTGGATGAAGGAGTCTTCTGCCCTTCTGGTCTTCTTCCATACCTGGCACCCTGAAGGCAGCAGCACGTCCTGTTCTCTTTATGTGGGTCACAGATGGCCCGAGCCCCATGCCTGACTCCCAAGTCATCAATCAGGATCACTTGCTTCTTCTTCCTTCTGGTACTCTCTTTCAGAAGTGCTTCTCAATCATCTCGTGGAAGACTATGTGCCCCTAGTCTCCTCTTCTCTGATCTTCCATAGTCTATTTAGGGCACATCAACGCAGGCTTGCTTAACATTGAACTGTCCTTTACTGCCTTCTATTCAAAACCACATCCTTGCATACCCTCTGGACCGGTTCACATTTCGTAAGAATAAGAAAATGAACATACATTTCCTTATCTTTTTTCATTCATAAAGTGTTCAGTTGTTAAATCTAAAGATACAGTTTTCTATGGATAATTTTAAATAGTAAAATTGTAACAGACTTCCAGTATACCCATAAATGAATGAACACACACATATCATATATAAGTAACAGTCTTGCTTACTTCCAAAGGCGGTATTGGATATTGTAAATACACAGCAGATAAATATTTCATTCTAACTGACTCAATCATTCATTGGAAGTGTGTGTCTATATTGATGATATTGAAAGCAAGTTATTTATAGAAAGAGGTATGGTGTACCTTAAATAACTTAAGAGTCCAGAAAGAAATGTGTTTTTTCAGTGAAATCAAGTTCTGTGACACAGTCCTGACCTGACATTCAAGGAGCACTGAAGTCCAAGTAGGGGAAGGCATACACCTGTGGAAAATCTAGACAAAAAAGGGAATCTGCAAAAAGGAAGGAGAAAAAAAAGCACAGTCTGTACTAATGGAGAAGAGAAGGATTCCACACAGCTGATGCAGACAGGAGAGGGCCATGGGAAGAATCAGCCTGGAATAATTCAAGGCCAGCTGAAAACATCTCTTGGGTACTCTCAGGCAAAACTTCCTATAATTCAACACTTTCATTATTTCTGATTATATCAGAATCTTTCAGGAGATACAATTGATGTTTAAGTTGATTATGCATTTTACAAAAATTATATCTTATATTTACTATATGAGATGTTACAAATAAGAAATAAATGGAAACGAGGCATTTAATCCCATCACTACAGAGACAGAGGAAGTCAGATCTCTGGGAATTCTAGGCCAGCCTGGTCTGAAAAGGCTACACAGTCAAGGTTACACAGAGAAACAAACAAAGAAAACGAAGTAAAAAAAGAAAAAAAGAAAATAAATAAATGAGAAGCTCCTGGTACTCAGAGGCAAGACCTGCTCATTCACAAGCTCACTACATAAGTCTGGCATAAAACATAAGCTAGGGAAAAGGAAAATGAAAACTTTTAGAATTCTCTATCATACTCTCATTTTGTCTATAGTGAGGACTGGTTTATAGAGATCATAAAAATATTGCAGCATTAAAATGATTAGATTCCCTAATAACAAGTCTATGAGAAACCCAGACAGCAGTTCCTTACTGTACAGTATGCCTGAGAACACCTGTAATCAGTATGTTCAAACAAAACCTGAAGATGAGCAAGTAAAAGATATTTTTATTCACATTCTCTGATGAGAGATCTCCTTCCTTAAAGAAACTTCGTGTTGATGTACAAATTATATTACTCACATTTTAACTTAATGCAAATTTGATGTAATTAATTCTATTTAAATTATCTAAAAAAATAAACCTACAGAATTAATACTGATTTTAAATCTCTTTAAATGAGATTTAATTTGCTGAATTTTCATGAAAGTGAATGAGTGCTGAGGGGAGTAGCTAGGAGGAGACCACCACACCGGAGCTTGTCAGCTCAGCAGGCTGGCTTCTCTCTTCTAGCTGCATTGCCACAGCCTATGCAGAGACCACTGTGCCTCAGGTACACGGATCTGAGAAGCACACGTATATATTTAGAACTCACACAAAAGTTACTATTAATAACTCGGATGGTAAGAAATGTAAGCAAATACTGCCTGAAGAGTGTGTTTCATAGGTCAAAGCAGATAGAAATAAATCACACTAAAAAACAAAATTTACAAGGGAAAATTCTCAGGGGTCAAAAACAAGCCAACATTTCTCAAAATGTATACTAATGGTCTAACAATGAACAATACCGTGCAGAAAGAAAAGTCACTTTCCTAAACCATCAGTAAAATGACTTTGTCTTTATCTAATTCACTGTAAGAATATTTTAAGTACACTAGCAAATGATAATTAAAACTTGAAATATTTATTTTATGTGCAAACATAAAATAAACTCCTGCACCAGAGAGTAAAAGATATCAGAGCTTAGAGCACAAGGATCTTGCTGAGAAGGATGAAACCTTTCACACACACCATGTAGAACAAATGGCATTCAAACAGTAAAGTGTTCATGATTAAAGATTGATCACAATTCCTGTGTAAAACTTTTATGAGTACAAGCGTACTTATAAAATGACGGGAAATGGTCAGTTTTAATGAGCTTGAGATTTTGTTTTATTTGTTTGTTGTTGGTTAGTTTTGAGGGCAGGGTTTTACTATGAAGCTCTTGTTCCCCTGGAACCTGATAGGTAGACCTGGCTGGTTTTAAATTCACAACGATCCCTCTACTTCTGGATGAGATTTAAGTCACACAACATTATTCCCAGCTAAACATGAGATTTTTTAAGAAATATGTTGGATTCAAAGGCAAAATTTAACTCCTTTTTAGTAAGTTTCTTCACTCAGTTTTCCTAAATCTACATACACTGGCCACAGACATCAGAATGTTACAGGTGAGGAAGGAAAAACTAATGGGGAAAGGCTGGGTGACCAGAAGGAGATTGTAAACAGAGAAAGGGAAATAAGATGATGATCCAGAACTGGAAAGTGACACCTGCTGCTCCTCTCCGGCTGAGTCTGCATGGAAGGAGGAGCTAAGCTGCTGCTGCCAGACAAAGTCCAAGGCCTGTGAAAACCACAATGCTGGGACAGACTTAAAACTTGTTTAACTTTCAAAATGTGAAAGTGCTAAGTCATAAAAGTCTGTTAAGTCTAACTTAACTCTGGTAACGTATAGTATTAATGAAGGCTCAGGAGCTACCACAGGTAATATCTCTAGAAGTAAAACATGAAACATACAGTTTCCTAAGAAGTTTTTAAATGTCAGTGATTTCCTCTTTTAAGAAATAAATGTAAATAATAGCATCTATTATTCACAAAGGCAGTATCTTCCTGATTTAGATACTGTAGAAGGTCATTTTAACTATATAACCTCCCATATAACCATTGACTGTGTCAAAATCAAGATAACACAAAAATATGATCTTTTCACAAAATAAACATGTCTTCTCCACCTTGCAGAAGTAAAACAGCATGTAATATTGTGATTCAAAGAGCGTGAGTTCATCCTCACCTTGATGCTAGGGAGATATGTGATACTTCTTAAACCTCTGACAGATGGCAAGATAAACCCAAACAAAGGCAGACACAGTGTAAAAAGCTCACAAAAGGCTTAGGAGATCCTCCTGACCCCCTACCTCAGAGAAGGTACAACACCAAGGGAAGTGAAGAAGTATGCAAACAGTCTCTTCAATCCTCACTTTGCTTGCTCCCATGCCTATGGTCACTGGGATTTGCAGTAATATTAACCACTAAAGTCTTGGTATGGATAGTTTCTCATTAGGAAAAAGGTATGACAAGATGGCCAGGCAACAACCTGTACAAATCCCTTTGGCTAGGGATGCATGGCGCCCACACTCAGCATCTGCTGTCTTATGATCTAGGTAAGTTAACAGTTGAAGATACGTGGTGGTTTGAATGTCCTCCCCACCCCTTCCCCACTGGCTCAGTGATTTGAATGTGTGTTTCCAGCTGGTGAATTATTTAGGAAGGATTATGGCCTTGTTGGAAGAGGTGTATCACTAGGGCTGGGCTTTGAGGCTTCCAGTTCCAGTCAGTCCCATTCCATCCTCTGTGCCTGATACTTGTGCATAAGATGTAGCTCTCAGCTACTTCTCCACACCATGTCTTTCTGCCTACTGCCATGCAGTTTCCATACCATGATGGTCATAGAATCACTCTCTGAGATTGTAAGCAAGTACCCAATTAAATGCTTTCTTTTATAAGCTGCCTTTATCATGCTTTCTCTTCATATTGATAGAAAACTATGGTAAAGTTAGTACCAGGAACTTGAATATTGTTATGACAGCCTGACCATGCCGCTTTGGGGAACTAAGGATTAGGGAAAGCAGTGGAATACTCTAAACAGGGAAATCCAAGAGCTTGGAAGGTAGTAGTGCTGAGGAGAGCAAGCTGGACTATGGAGGCCCAGCTCAAGAGGTTTCGGAGGGGAATGGCTAAAGTCCACTCTTGTGATATTCTGGCAAAGAATGTGGCTTCTTCCTGCCTGTCTCTTTAGAATCTGCCTGAGGCTAAACTGAGTTTTGAATTAATATTGGCAAAGGGGATTTTAATACTACCTACTATTGAGTATGTCAAGTGGCTATTAATAACCAATCTTATGCAGATCCACAATGAATGAGAGCAAGCATAGAAAATGAAATACAAACTGAACAGGTTTTGAAGAACAAGAGCAGCAGGAAATTTAATCCTGGAGCCTGGTTCTGTCCTCACAGAGAAGCCTGGTGATAAATGGAATAAAGAGAGTGGGTCCTTCAGGGCAAGAACCCACCCAGGCAGTCCTGCAATTTGTGAAAGGAAAGAGCCCAAGGGACATCCCCCACCTGAAAACCAACTACACAGGAAAGCTTATGCAAACGCAATTCTAGGAGGGGCCAGGTTCTAGGCTAAGCAGGCAGAACTCCAAGGTGGTTCTGGATTTAGAGTCAAAGATACAAGATGAAAGAAGTTATGAAATCTTCACTTGTGCTTAATTAAAGGAGCCACTGAGGTCAGGTATAGAGCTGAAATCCCTGCAGTGAGGCCAGCAGAGGCCACCATGTGCAACTGTGAAACTGAAGCCTGGAGGCACTTAGAGACCTCAGGACTTTAGAGATGTCAAAGCCAAGGGACACCTGCTGAGAGCTACAAACAAAACAGGGAGTGGAAGCAGCCCAGGAGAACCCCTGTAATGCTCAGCAGAGCTGAAAGACTTGGGAAATCCAAACAAAGAGCCTGCTACAATTTTTGAAATCTAACATAGAGTTACTGGGTTTGGAGTCTGCCCAGCTGGGTGTCTGTCTTGCTGTTGTTCAGTATTTCCTCACTGTGCCTCCTCTCCAATCTTTTTGGAATAAAATCCTTAGGGTTTTATTGGTGTGAAGAGACACTAGGTCCATAGTAACTCTTTTTTTTTAAAAATTATTTCACTTATTTCCATCCCAAATATTGACCCCTCCACACACACACCCCAGGCAGAGATCTTCTACTTCCCCTCTTCTCTTTATAGCTGAGGGTGCTCCCCCCTGTTAGTATTCTGTCTAAACCCCACCTCCATAGCTATCTGGCAACAGCCAGGTAAGCTCCTCCCCACTCTCCACGTGGTCATGGTCAGCCTCTCTCTCTGTCTTCTCTCTCTTCTCTCTCTCTCTCCTCCCTCCCTCTCTCTCCTTCCCTCTTCCCCTCTCCCCTCCCCCCTCTCTCTCTCCCTCTCCCTCCCCACCTCCCTCCCCCCACCTCTCTCTGCCTATACTACCCTCCCCATACCCTGAATAAACTCTATTCTATGCTATACTATCATGTGACTGGTCCCTCAAGGGAAGAGATGCATTGGCATGGGCCCGCTGAGACATCCCCTTCCATCATTTCACCACCCCCCATCCATGCCCTGGAGCATCAAGACTCTATATGATTAGGCACATCTTCTCCAGCTAAGGTCACAAAAGACAGCCCTCTGTTGTGCGGGCGCAGGGGGGGGGAGATACCAGATCAGCATAGCAACTCTTATGAAGAAAAACATTTAACTGGGACTGGCTTACAGTTTCAGGGGTTTAGTATATTATGGTCAAGGCTGGAAACATGGCACCATGCAAGCAGACACAGTGCTGGAGAAAAAGGACCAAGTTCCATTCCTGGATCAAGCAGGACAAGGAGACTGTGGATCATAGTGTACATAGCTTGAGCATATAAAAATTCAAAGCCTGCCCCCACAGTGACACACTTCTTCCAAAAAGGCCACACCTAATAGTGCTACTCCCTATGGGTCAAGCATTCACACAAAAGTCTGTGGGGGCCATTCCTATTCAAATCACCACAGTAATATTCTGTGTCATTGTATGCTGAATACATATAATTTGCTTTTTGATGTTCACAATTAGAGTTAAGAGATTTTCTTGAGTCTCAGAAAAAATTGTGCACTATAAAAAAATTTTCAGACTGTGACACGCTAAGGGGACTTTGGAGGTTAGATTAAATGGATTTCACATTATAAGTCCATGAGTGCCAGGGAATATAATATGGTCTGAATGAGACTTGCCCCCATGGGGCATATATGTGAATGTCTCTGTACTGTTTAGGAAGGATTAGGAGGAGTGGCCTTGCTGGAGTAGGTGTGTCACTGAGGTGGGCTCTGAAGTGAAAAATTGCTTTGTCCATGGTGTGTTTTCACAGCAAAAGAAAAGTAACTAAGACAAATCGATGTGTTTCCTCCTGTTGGAAATGGCTACATTTCCCATCACTGTGCTAAATAGGCAAGGGAGGAAAACTGATCAATACCATGTATTTCTAGAAAGGTCCACAAATAGAAGAAAGAAGTCCATGATGCTTTGCCCTTAGGTACCTCTTATGGCATGTAATCACTTACAGGAACACATGATATTTCTGAAAGCTGGAAGCCTTATATGAAAAGGGAGGCAATTGGTAACAGAGACAGTGCAGAGGTCCCTCCATCTTGCACTGTTGCTGAAGCCATTTCGGATTTCATTAGAACCTGATCTCCTTAATGGAGAATTCCCTGGAGGCAGGAACTGAATCAGAGACCATGGAAGAAAGCTGCTTGCTGGTTTGCTCTACCAACTTGGTCAACTACCTTTGATATTCAGTTTGTGCAGAGACTGCCTGCCTACAGATGACACAGCCCACAGTCTAGTGACTGCTCTTCCAACAAGCAATCAACACAATGGCATTAGATTGGCATGCCAGAGGCCAATCTAATGGAGGCAATTCCTCAATTGAATTTATCTCTTCACAAGTCTCAATAATTTATGTCACATTATAAAGGCTAACCATCACAACTTCAATGCAGTGCCTATCAAGGACTTGAAAGAGGAGAAAGAAAAGTTCAAATGAATCCATATACCTACCAAATAGAAATGCAAATCAGAAAAGAATGAAATTGTCTTAACACTGCAATAAGAGAGAGAGAAGAGAGAGAGACAGAGACAGAGAGAGAGAGAGAGAGAGAGAGAGAGAGAGAGAGAGAGAGAATGTGTTAGTTTTTAAAAAGCCAGAACATAACTAGTGACATAGTTTTAATACCATGAAAACCACAAACCCCGGGAAGACCCTGGCTTTCATTATCATCTGCGCAAACACTAGGTATACACATAACATTATGTAGAATAAGACAACTAACATAATCACAGAGTGTCAAATACTTCATAATATATACAGAAGAAAGCTTCATTACCGGACAGGACACTTGTGGGACCTTGACTACCCAAAGCAAAGCCACAATGCTTACAAACCATGTGAATGCAACCACTATCCTGGATATGCCTTTTCCTAAAACAATGAGATCTCTTTAATTACACTGTCCTGTTCAAAGTATGCTGGGGCTGCCCCAAAGATAAAATTTCCTGTAAATCCAAAGTGTCATTTAGTATTAAATATCTATCCTTAGTCTCTCGATCAATGTTCTCCAAGCAAAACAGAAAGGGGGGGAAAAAAGCAAATTAACTTATAAGTCTTAGAATATAAGAAATTAATGAACCATGAGAGAAAATAAAATAAAGAAGTGCACTGGTACAAAGAAGACAATATAATTAAGCTAGTCTTTCTCTCACATCTCACACCCATCAGAATGGCTACTATTAAAATTTAATTAATTAGCCAATTAAAGGAGATAAAGAAAAAGCCAAGCATTGTTGAGAAGGAAGATTCATTTTACACTTCTAGTGGGAAGGAAAAAGGTACAGGCTCTATGAAAACCAGTATAATGATCCGAACAGAATGTGTGTGTGTGTGTGTGTTGGGGTGGGTGGAGGGTTTAAAGGGAAAAGAGGAGAGGGAGCCAGTGGGGAGCAAGGGAAAGGAGAAGAAAGGGGAGAAAGGAGAGAAAGGGAGAGAGAGAGAGAGAGAGAGAGAGAGAGAGAGAGAGAGAGAGAGAGAGGAGAAAATGTAGGGCAAAGAAAACATGGGGGTAGAGATGGGGAAGAGATGAGAGAGAGTGGGGAGGAGAAATAAACTCCAAAGGAGGAATTAATTCCACAAGGGTCTGACAGTGAAGTCATCAACTGCTCCTAACCCTGCTGTGGAAGAGGGAGCTATCCTGACAAGAAGGCACAACAGGTGAGGTCCACAGAGAAACTGCATGGGTGGTGCTGCATTCTACTCATATTAATACTAAATAAATGTTATCAGTAATTTACATTTCAAAACTATCTTACCTGTGTGTTACGTGGTTACGTTTTACTTTGACAGATTCTCTGAAGCTGTGGCAATCATGAACTATGTGGAGTTTCTGTGTATAAAAGCTTTAAAGTTTCTAGTCTCAAACTCAGAAATCTACCTGCCTCTGACTCCTGAGTGCTAAGATTAAGGGCATGTGCCACCATACCCAGCCTTCAAAAATATTTTGTAAAACTTCACAGTTCCATTAATACCTTAAAAAAAGTGTCTGGGACTATCCTGACACCAAAATAACGCCAAAACTATCTCTGAATACAGATGGAACGGACCAACACCACCAAGAGTTTTAAACTGTTTTCAAAAAAAGGTTTTGGATGATCTTCCTGTATATGAGGTACCTTAAAAATGGAAACTGAATCTAAAGGTAAAATTCATTTATATTTCATGGATATCTTATGGAAAAAGCTGTGCAATATGTCATTCAATATTTCAAATAATTTTGTGCAAAAATACAGTTTAGAATTTTCCACTCACAGTATCAAGAAGACATTCAACTGTTTTTAGATTTTGAAGGTCTTTGGCTTTTGGACCAGGGAAACTCAGAACACACTCCAGCTCCTCCACAGATAACATGACACTGGAAGAAACAGGCTAGGCATACAGCTCTGTGGTAGAGAGCCAGGGCTGACACATGCAAATTTCTGAATTCAATTTCCAGTACTGTTTTCCAACAAACCAAACCAACCAAATAAACGAATAAACCCACAGATATACATCAGAAAGTCATTTCTATCCAACTTGCTATCACATGTCCTAACTCAGAGCATTCTGAGTACTTCATGCACTTAGAAGATGGTAGGCTAACATCACACATCAATGGATCTAGCTTCCTATCTCTAAGATCTATCTTAAGTTTAACTGCATGTAAGTCCTATTACATATTAGGACCGACTCTATGCAATTATTAAGTAGAAACACACACAATATGTACATGCACACAGGCATGTACACATACCACCAGCAGCAGCAGCAGCAGCAACAACAACAAACAACACAAGAAAAGCGATGCAAGAATTAAGACTTAAGGCTTTCCAACAGCCACTAGATGAACAAATGGAGATGTTAAGGAAGCTAACAGTGACACAGTGAGGGAACTTTTAGTCTTACAGATGAATGAAGAATTAGTAAACTGTAATCACTCCTGCTTAGGCAAGGGCCATGAAGATTTTGGTTAGACAGTTAAAGCTAGAACCACCAACTCCCCCAAAAATATCACACTGATGAGGTGACTGACAAGGGCAAACTGATGGTGAAGTCTCAGAAGATACAGAGAGTGGGAAGAGAGGAGGTGTCCACCGAGGAAAGGCAGGACTTCTGATACAAGGGCTGGAGATAATCTGGTAAATGCACAGGAATATTGATCCAGGGGTTGTTTTCTTTGTAGGATGGAAGGCATCACTGTTTGGCTCCATTTGTGGGATAATGCATCAAGGGAAGCTGGGTAAAGCCACTGAGGGCAGAGGATGAAGGCAGATCCAGTCAGTCGGGGGACTAACACTGCAGGAGAGGGCTGTCTCAAATAAGGACACTTGAGCTCCTGCATACTGACCACAAGGAGGCAGGCCCTAAGAGGATAGAAGCA
Organism: Mastomys natalensis; assembly: GCA_021653895.1. Taxonomy (NCBI): domain Eukaryota; kingdom Metazoa; phylum Chordata; class Mammalia; order Rodentia; family Muridae; genus Mastomys; species Mastomys natalensis. Next base: position 57,577 of record JAJTUV010000647.1, read on the forward strand.
TGCAGCTGGAGAGAGGGTGTGTGTGTGTGTGTGTGTCTGGAGGGAATCATCTTATAAGGCTTTGTCTCAGAGGAATGCAGCTAGCTCCTTGACTCACAGTCACTTCTGAAAAGAGATCTGGGGGCAGAGACAAACAGGCAGAGTTGAAAGAGAGAGGATGAAGGTAGAAACTGCAGGTGACAGCATAACTTGTGCTCCTAGATCCAAGGGACATAACAAAAAGGAACGAGGGTAGCCAGAGCTTCCATCACACTTAACAGTGTTTGAGCAACTCCTACCTAACTCTGTTTTGTTTGTTTGTTTGTTTTTTGTTTTTAAACTAGCTTTCTAGAAGTTATCTTTTTCTGTGTGTCTATATATAAAATGAAAAATTTCTACAAGTAAAGCTATTTGTTACCCAAAGTCCTAAACTCACATCCATTGCAGAAATTGACTTATTTTTTGGAGGGGGCATGATAATTAGCTGATGTACAAACAGGAAGCAATTGATTTGATATCAGCCCTGAGATGACAGGAATGGCATCTTCAACTCCTTTCTCTCTTTCAAGAACACAAGTCATTTTAAACTGCTGATTTTAACAATCAACCATTTATCCATTCATGTCAGATCCGCTCTACTGTACACTAGACATCTCTCAGTTACACAGCAAGCACATTCGTGGTCTTCAATCTGACCTCAATGTAGCACCCTAGACATTTCATGTTCTGAGTCCCTACATATAAAGGTCGCTCATTTGTTTCTAAATAATTTAACAAAACAAAGATCTACTTCTCACACCTCTCTAAAGGGAGAAAAATCACAATACACAAAGGTAAGCATATAGGATAATAACCTCTTATAACTTCAAGTTTGGTTGAGTTTTGTCTTTTTCTAGCTGAGAACAATCAACACCCTTAGCTAGTACTCTCAAAAGACGTGGTTTCAGAATCGATTGTACCTACCAATAGCATCTGTGGCAGACTCACAGAATCACTCTCAAAACTAAATTCTTAAATAGAACAGAGATAGCTAAGAAAGGTTTCTAAGAGCATGGAGTTAGGATCTGCAGATGGGAGAGACACACAGTGTTTGTCTTTCCATCACTGGTGTAATCATCTCTAGGTCTATCCATTTCCTGAAAATGTCATGATTTCATTTCTCTTTGCAGCTAAAGAGTATACATGTACCACTTCTTTATAATCCACTCATCTGTTGAAAACATTTAGGTTGTTTCCATTTCCTGGCTATTGTGAACTGGAAGGCAATGAAGATCACTGAGCCAGGATCAGTGGAGTCCTCTGGGAATAAGATAAGGAGCAGCATAGCTCAGTCATAGAACCCAGAATCGCAAGTGGCACATCTTCTCTCTCTACTGTGGTTCCCAGCTCTAAAATATGAGATGTGTGTATACATCATAGTATACATTATAGAGTAACTGAAGAAACCAGGAAAGTACAAAAGAACTGCAGGTTTTCCTTTGTGTGTGTGTGCTCAGGAAGGGGACAGCAGGATACACCTGACATGAAATGGGAAGTGGAATGATGGGGAGAAGGGTTTACCTGGGGAGAAGTAGGGAGGTTAGTACAAACAGGAGGAACAGGGGACAAAAAATACCATAGTTGTTTGATAAAGCCTCAGAGAATCATATTACTCTATATTTTTCTAAAATTATGCATAATATACACCCCCTAAGGAAGTTAGGCTACCTGACAATACTTCCCCACAAGAACCACAAAATTAAAAACAAATGAAACACAGTGTAAGGCAGAAGCATTTCAAATGGCTGATCAGAGAAGTCAAAATTATTCCTCAACAGCATAGATTATAAACAGTGGTTGGCTGCCTCTCAGGGTTGAGGGTGGGCATTACTGAAGACACTCCATACTTAGAATACAGGACTCAGATGATTCCAATTAGACAAGACGAGAAAACCTGTGCCCTGCTGCCTAGCACCCATGGCTCCATAATATACTATGACAGCTAGTAGAGGCAGGGAAGCAATTAAACAGAACATCTATTAACCATAGTGGCATATATATAAAGGTGCAAAAAATGACACATCCATCAGGGCAACTGACATCTGTTTAGTTAGACTTATGGCTGACTTCAGCAAAAAGGAAACCATACCTGGTACTGGAAACTGAATCCGCTTCCTGGGCTAGTGAGTCTTGGACATTAGAGAAGAATCCACTATTACCACTTTGCTGGACCAATGTAATCCTTACTACATTCTAAATCCTACTCTTATACCCACAGATAAGTGTGGCTATGATCCTTCATTATAGCAAATGGAGACATCTCCATCACAGAAAATCAAAAGTGGACACAATGCAGAGATCAACAGACTGCAGAGCCCAGTGCTGCTGGGACACATCTGCATCACAGCTCTTGCATCTATGGCTCAGGAACCACAGCGGAAATGAGAGGAGAGAGACTGTATGAGCCAGACTGCCACGAGTCATCAGTGAACAGGCTCTTAGAGATGGCCATATCACACAACTGGTACAAGAGCGGGATCAATGCACATGCTAGTGTGCAAAGAGGAAAATTTCTCAAGGAGTCATACCCATAGACAAAGGACTGCAGGCTGCTAATGACAGCTGGGAGGAGAGTTATTGGTTGTCCAATTCAGAACGGTCAGTCAGGCTTGAGTGCATATATACATAATAATAAATGAGAGCTCAGTAGGTTCTATTTATATAAATATGTTCATACATGTACATGCTTATATATATTTAACAATAATAAAAACAATCTACCAACTTGAGATTTGCAGAGAGATAAGAAGAGTTGGATAGAGGGTAACTGAGCGAGGCTGGAGAAAGGGAAGAAGGAAAGGAAGTGATGTAATTCTATTTCAATTAAAAGCATATTTTAAAAAATTGTATCAATGATAAATAATAAAAACCTACTGGAAAATTGTAAAAAAAAAAAAATGGATAATGGATAAGTTTACAATACTGATTTTTTTTTTTTTTTTTATCTTTAAAAGTTCCTAACCTAAATTTCTCTTATATTTTTGGTTGTGAGCCTAGCCTTTAACGGCTGAGCCATCTCTCCAGCCCCTAAATTTCTATTACGGACTATCTATTTGGGTTTTCAGTACATCATCACATGGCCCTACTTGGTGAGTGTCTCGGTTGTCAGTCTCATGTTCAGCATCAAGTATCACAAGCACAAATACTTATTAGCACATTTTCCAGTACAAATATGATTGTTCCCCAAACTGTGCAAGACATCTTGTGTACCTACAAGAACATAGAGCTAGCAGTAGACGCTAACCACAGAACATTAGCACCTGCAATATCACCTACCATGGGTAATATGATCAAGAGAATGCACATGAATGCTCTTATTCAAGACCATATATCATACTGCTACAGCATTATGGGAAACATGGAGAAAACATACTGTCTCTTGTGGTAGATGTTAAACTGAACTTGTTTTAAACTTTTATATCAGGATCAATAAGATTCCCAATATTCCCACTGATATATTTTGAAAATTAATAGTGTTAGAAGTGCTATTACCATTATATCTTTTAAATAAGGTAGAATTTTACCAGAGTAAAATTCCCATAAAAGGAAAAAGCAGGCTGAAATAACAGACCCAACCTTGTGATAGTAAAAGAATAGCAAACACATGATATGCAAGAACATTGAAGAGACCTACCTCTATCATGCCCACTCTGTCCTCTCTGGCAGTTTTAGTATCTACCATTCAGAGTCACAGAGTTCTGCACACCTCAACTGCAGGACTTCATGAAAAAACTTGGATGTTGACACATGGTATCACCTCTCTGGGAGGTGAAAGTCACATCATAAGCCTGGTTTCCAGCTCTGGCATGTTTCAGCATAGAAGAGCAGGAAGCAGACAGAGAGTGAGAAACTGTTTCCTTTACAATTTATCATGTGTGATGCTAAAGTATTATACTTTATTCACATTTAATATTTGTTTGTTCAATGGCCTTCAAATAAGTTAAATACAATAAAAATATGTTTAAAAGTTGTACTGTTGAAATGTATTGAATAATGAGCTCCAGAATTAGAAGCAAGCCACCTGAGAATGAATATATTCTATTTTTTGGTCTCCACAGACGGGCACAATTGCATCTAAAAGTTGTCTCTGCTGTATTTCACATTTGGATTCCTAACTGATCCAAAGAGTGTGTGTGTGTGGTGTGTGGGTGTGTGTGTGTGTGTGTGTGTGTGTTATAACTGTAAAACGGCAGCTACTGAGTTAAAATAATTCTGTACAAAAGGAGCTTAGCATATTTTAGTCAGAAGAGGTGACTATTAAAGTACAGAAACTCCCTTTGATAATCTAAAAATGAATCCAGGATATTTCATGCACAAGATGAATGTCAGTTATCACATTAAAGCACACTGCAAAAAACAAAAGACACACAAAAGAGCAACACAAATTTAAGTCCACTACCTATCCATGTTGAGCAGAGAGCTCATTAGAATAAATGAACATGGGATAATGTGACAAGTGGCCAATGAGTCACAGGTTTCAGACCTGCACCAGACAGTGGTGTGGAAACGCTTTCTCTGCCTGTGGCACTGCTTTGCTAATTGTGATTTCCACTTGTAGTAGAAGAGAATATTTCAGTACAACTGAAATGTGAGCCCCATTTTCATCATGTTGTCAAAGGTCATGTTACATTTTCAAGTTGGGTATAGAGGAACAAAATTTAGCTGAATAAAATAGCATCCATGCATTTTCTTAATTTGAAAAACTAAACAAAAGTTTTAAACCAAAAAATAACCATCTAATCACAGCGAGGCTATATATGATGGATCATTATGTCCTAAAACTCAGAGTTGCTAGCTTCAAAATGGTAAGCATAAAATAAAAACTCCACAATCACACTCAAACAATTTATTGTCCATTACTTTTTGGAAACTAAATACTGTGAAATCTTTTCACCTGTCCAGAACAAGCTTCACAGGATCTTTAGAATACATGGATCTTTAAAAAGTGATAAATATGGCCCTCCTCATATATATTAAAGCTTCAAAACTTAAGTTTTTATGGTAGTCCTGAGTGTGTGAATGTTTGGGTCTCTGCATCTGTATCTGTTTCTGTGCCTTCTCTTGAGCTAGTTCCTTTGGTTTGTTTTATCCTATTCCAATGTGTTACTTTTTGTTTTAGCTAGCTTTAATATATTATTATCTTAGAAGCTTGTTTGTTACCCAGGTGTAGTGGTGCACACCTTTAAGCCCAGTATTCCCTGGGAAGCAGAGGCTAGCAGATAGCTGAATTTGAGTTCAGCCTGGTCTACAAAGCAAGTTCCAGAACAGCCAGGAGTGTTACACAGAGAAACTCTGTCTCAATAAAATAAAATAAATAAAATAAAATACCAACCAAACAAAAACCTATTTGTTTTCTAATGAGAAACAGAAAGGGGTGGATCCAGATGGGGAAGGAGGTGGGGAGGAACTGGGAGGAGGAGAAGGAGCAGGAACTATAAGAAGGATATATTATAAGAGAAAAAAATCTATTTTCAGGGAAAGGGAAAACAGAAGTGAATGACTATGATAGAAACATTTATATAAAAATATTTATATATGCTAAAATAATAAAATATATGCCTTGAATACTGGCAGAGTATTTTTTTTTTTTGGTTTTTCGAGGCAGGGTTTTCTCTGTGTAGCCCGAGCTGTCCTGGAACTCACTCTGTAGACCAGACTGGCCTCGAACTCAGAAATCCGCCTGCCTCTGCCTCCCAAGTGCTGGGATTAAAGGCGTGCGCCACCACCGCCCGGCTTGGCAGAGTAATTTTTAACACATTAGAGATAAGTAAAGTGATATGCAACTTTATTTGCATTTTGATTTTATAGGCAAAACTAAAATCAAAATAGAATCATAAAAAATGTTTATTTCAAAAATTGCTACACGTGTACTTCTAACAAGTAAAGATTAATGAAGATTTTTACAAATACTACAAATAAGACATATGGGAGCTGCGTATAGTACAAGGACTGGGAGCATAGTCTCATGGCAGCAACAGGACCACTGCTAAGGACACACTGTACATTAAGACAGCACTCCAGAACAGCAAGAACAAACAAAGCAACAGGGCTGACAGAGGTGCCAGCTCTTATTTTTTCAAGTCCTGGTTACAAAGCATCATGAATTTACACTACAAAAGAACACACAAATGCTCATATAAACTGTGCCCTCTATAAACACAGCATGATCCTGTTACATGAGCTGTAAAGCTCAGTTTACCACTAAGCTGACTATAGCTGACTCAGGTGGGAATTTTATGCTTTGAGTTCAGGATTCACTACAAGATAGGAAAATGTTAAAGAGATAAATCAAACATAAAAAGAATAAGTTTACTCAGAAATAGATTTTTAGCATAAAGTGTATCAGGAAGTCAATAATTCTTCATAATTTTAACAAAACCCAGATAGATAGATAGATAGATAGATAGATAGATAGATAGATGATAGATATAAAAGTTTCTTCTCCTTTATCAACTTCATGAGATATATTCTCAGGTCTGTAGGCTCCAATTTATTGATATAATAGTCAAAGATAAAACCATCAAAATATGTTTGAAAAATGAAAGATAATCACTTGCACCTTGTGATGATGATTATTAGAATATTGCTCAATAGTATTAAATATTATGTATAAAAATTTAAATGAAAAATGCCATATCCCAATGTAAACCATTCATGTAAATATAGAAATAAAATACAGAATCCTAAATTTAAATATACTTTATATCTGACAAATAAAATGTCAATGACACCATAATATAATAATGGTAGAAAAGGTTAGTGATGAAATCAAAATTAAAATTCAAAACCAGTAAGAAGGGCTTTTAGTGCATTCGTGGAAACAGAATTTCACACTGAAGGGCCCATTTTCTTATGAAAAGCTGAGCTAGCAACAGTTGGTGAAAAATAAATTCAAATGTATCATGCAATGCTCATTGACCATTGAAAAGGTGCTTGAAATTGTTACTTCCACAAAACCTCTCAATTAATGAAAATTCAACTTTAGGAAGGAAATTCTACTATTTTCAGAAAATGGACATGACTGAAGTTTGAATTAGAAGGCAAACCACTTGTGATGGTTTGAATAAAAATGATCTCAAAAGCTCATACATTTGAATGCTTAGTTACCAGGGAGTGGGACTTTCTGGAGTAGAGCAGAAGGACGGAGAGCTGTCTTCTTGTAAAAGGAAGTATGTCACTGCAGATGGCTCTTGCGGTTGCAAAAGCCCAGATTCCCTCTCCATGCAGAGCTCCCATCTCTTCTCCAGCACCTGCCCCCAGCTCTATCACCATGCTACTTGCCATGACGATCATGGACTAAGCCTCTGAAACCACCACTTAAATGCCAGCCCCCACTTAAATGCTTTCTTTACAAGACTGCCTTTGTCATGCTGTCTCTTCACACAATAAAACAATGACTAAGATACCACTTAATTTTGCATTGAAAACATCAGTGAAAATGGCCATTATAATAGCATAACACGCTAACTGTCAACATGCAAAGGACATGTTTCAGTCAGCTAGGCATGTGAAATGTTATCCATGACTGAGCTTTCATAAAGAGGAAAAGGGGCTGGAGAGGTGGCTCAGTGGTTGAGATTATACACTGCTCTTACAGAAGACCCAACTTCAAATACTATGTTGGGTTGCTCACAACCACCTGTGACTTAAGCTCTAAAGAGATCTAACACCACTGGCCTCCTTGGGCCAAGCATTTACATGCCCACACAGATTCATATACTTGAGATAAACACAGACAAAATCAACTACTTCCTGCAACTTCCAACAGAGAATCTGTTAATGAAAGTATAACATTTCACGTGTGAAATTCAAAAGCTGTCTACAAAAAGCAAACACACTAGATGCAGACATTAGGCTATCATATAAAGAATGCCCCAACTAACCAAGAAGCACAAAATACCACTCTTTTATTTGAGAACTAAGGCAACAGTGTAGCTGGAGTTACATCAGGAAGGAGCAAATAACTAAAAGCAGTAAAGTCTGGCAGGGATTTTCCTGCCTCTACAAACCAATCGCTGGGATTAAAGGTGTTCACCATCACAGTGAGCAATATAAAAGTTATGTAAGAACCATGAGTGGAATGCATAAGGGATGCCTCATGCTCAGGCAACGAAGGAGCTCTGGGCACAGAGCCTGACTTGGTATCTCAATCACTGTGCATGTTCCTTATGGGAAGGTTTCTATTGCTGTGAAGAGACACCTTGACTACAGCAGCTGTTACAAAGGAAAACACTTAAAATTGGGGCTACTTTATGGTTCAGAGGTTTAGTCCATTATACTTCCTGGTGGGAAGCATGGTAGAATGCAGGCAAACACAGTGTTGGAGAAGAAGCTAAGAACTCTATATTCAGATCAGTAGGCAGCAGAAAGAGAACTGAGCCACTGGGCCTGACTTGAGCTTTTGAGACCCAAAGTGCATCCGCATATTGTTACACTATCTCCAACAAAGCTGTATCTACTCCAACAAGACCACACCTCCTAATATTGCTACTCCCTGTGGGCCTATGAGGGTCATTTTACTTCAAACCACCACAAGGACTAATACAAGTCATTTACAGTCTCTTATGTAAGACTTTAATAATAATGAGAACTCAATGGTGTTCAATAACTGTTGATTAAAATTGGGAAAATCTCAGCAGTGGCTTTCTCCTGGAGATGGGGTAGGAATATGGTACAAAGTGATGCAGGATACTGAAGGCCACAGCTGCTACTGATTAAAGGTAAAGAAAAAGTAATCTTGTCTGTACATCTGAAAGATTCTCAGAAGATGCTTGGTAAGAGTCTAAAGTCTAAGCCAATATGAACATCTTATTTTTAAAATTAAATCATATGGTTTTTCTATATAAATATTTGAGCTGTGAATTAGAGACCAAGCCAAATTTTTTATAATTCATTCATAAATTTTAAGAATACAATGCTAGATATACCTTTTGCTATGGACCTATATTTCTGCAACTTTATAATATGAATAAGAATTTAAAATAAAAGACTAATCAAACATTATAAATGTGATATATTATTTTCTCAGGATTATTTGTAAAATTTATTGTAATTTATGGAATCTCTGCTTTAGTATGCTTTCTAAAAAGGAATATGTCATAAGGTAACTGAAAACGCATTACAAATGCTATTGGACTGTGGTCCAGTACCAGTTGTATGGGTCTACCTCAGCCTTTTAGGAAAATGGCAAGAGGAAAGCTAGTTCCAATATGGCATGGGTTAAATTTAGAATGAGTGTAAAGCTAGTCTGGACAACTCAATCATATAATATATCAATATCAGAGGTAAAGCAAGAGATGGGATATATGGTTATCTCAGATATATAAAATATATCCTAGGACCAGATATTTGGAGCCTTTGAATAAACCTGAAATGGCAACAAAGTAAACCAATACTTAGAAGACAGGTGAAGGGCTAGTGTGGAATAAGGTAACAAGTCCAGGACATCCTCTTGTCGTGATGTAACCGGTACTCTTATGATAATTAATCTGCAATGCAGTAGAGACTACAGTTCCCCAAGTGTATGTGACTATAGGATTTGAAATTTGTATTAATAATTTGTATCACTATACTTTCAGAAATATGACATAATCGCGTTCACACAAATTGTAAGGTATGTGAAGTCAAGAACTCTGTGTACTGTACAGTATTTGATACTATATCTTTGGGGCATCGAACAGGGGCCTGCACAATCAGTGATGTATTTAAAATGTTTAAAAGGGAGGTGACTGGAGATGCAGCTGCTCACTCGTAGGGCTGCTGGTCCAGACCTAGGTTCAATTTAGAAAAAGAAAGGCAAGATTTACCATACAGCAAAGGGAGAAAAAAAGAAATGACAAAGGTACCTGTAATCTAAGAGCACACAGGAGGAGCATGATCAGTGCCAGAGATCTCAGCACTAAAGAAAAGCAGCACCTCTGCCATTCAAGTAGATCATCCGGCCTCAGACTGAAAACTCACACACACACACACACACACACAAAGAGAGAGAGTTAGTTGGGTTTCTATTGTTGTGAAGAGACACCATGACCACAGCAATTCTTATAAAGGGAAACATGTGACTGGAGTTGGCTCACAGCTTTGGAGGTTTAGTCCATTATAATAAGGCTGGGAAGTATGGTAGTCTGCAGGTAGACACGGTGCTGGGGAAGGAGCTCAGAGTTCTACTTCTTGATCTGTAGGCAGCAGGAGACTGTGTGCCACACTGGGAGTAGTCTGAGCATATGTGACTTCAGAGTCTGCCTCCACAGTGACATATTTCCTCCAACAACACCACACCTCCTAATAGTGTCACACCCTATGGGCCAAGCATTCAAACACATAAGTAGGGGCCATATCTATTCAAACTAACACATATATAGGTGTGCACATACCCATTACACACAACTGTACATATACACGGACACACACACACACACACACACAAAACTACTCTGCTGTTATAAGCCAAAGACAAAGTGGAAATTATAAAATCTATTGAGACACAGGGAAGAGTTGTCATCAAAAGACCAACAAGAGGTTATCTTCAAAAAATAGATGATAAAAATAATTGTTGTGTGTTGATGAGGCTATAAAAGGAAACTGTATTTTAAATGATTTTAAATCAGGAGTAAAGGAATCCATATGACCAATTCCTGAGTACTTCTGTGTTTATAGTACAAGTCCTTATCTTATTTATATCCTTCAACTCAGCTATTTTCCTTATTCCCTCTGAATGGCTTAGTATAGACCACACACCACCCTTAATGTCTAAGTGACAGAGCTAAGACATAACTCCAAAAGTGTGTGGAAAATGAAATGGATGTGCTCTCAACCTCAAATACCAGCATTCTTCATTGTACGAGGAGACAGATATATGAGCACTGTGAGATGACAGCAGTCTCCGTCCTTTTTTTTTTTTTTTTTCAATCGAGACAGGGTTTCTCTGTGTGCCTTGGGTGTCCTGGAACTCTCTTTGTAGACAAGGCTAGATTCTAACTCACAGAGAACCACCTAACTCTGCTTCCCCAGTGCTGGGCTTAAGGCTGTGCACCCACCATACCTGGCTTAGCTCCATTCAGCTTTGTATATGTGGCTTTGTACAATAATATACAAAGATCAAGGTAAATTAAATTAGGGAAAATGATTAAGTTTAGCAACATACAGCAGAAATCTCAAAATTGCAAAGAATACAGAATAACAGAAACTTAAAAGGAAAAACTAAAAGCTAAATGGAAACTAGACTATAAAATGGGAGATGTACTATCCTGACCTAAACGTGACCACTATGGTCACTGGCCAAACCACATCATGTGATCTGTGACAGCAGAGGACAAAGAGCAGGATCAAACGGTATCATGCTTATACCTTAAACAAGAATCTCATAACCCAAATCAATTCTAAAGTTGCTTTGTGATAAGGTGATGAGATAACCAGTAAAAACTGTATCTTTAAAAAGAACATAAAACAGGAAGTTATGAATCCATCACATCAGAATCTTGAACGATAAAAGACAACCAAACTAAACAGCACAGTTCACAAAATAGTAAATGAAGAATTATAAAAATCTATGGGTGTGGATGGCAGCATCCATGATATTGCAGTCTAAGCAACTATGAACAGAGAAGCAGAATGTATTATGAAACAAAGGACTCAACACATTAATTACAAAAGGAAAAAAACCACAAACATGTAAAACAGTGATTTTTTTTTTTTTAGGAGAAAACAAAACAAACAAAAAACTATGTGTGGAAGACTTGATCAAAATGATTCCGAAGTTCACAGACAACTTTGTAGGACACCATTGCCACAATGCATGAGCCACAAGAATGGGCAGAAGGGAATGGTTGTCAGTAGCACCCAGAGGTATACATTTCTTAGCAGCTAACATAATTCAAAATAAAGTGCAGCTAGAGGTGAGGAGAAACTCTTGGACAAGATGGAGGCCATTCAGAAGAGTAGGAAAATCTGGTCATTTCTGCCCTGGCATGGGTCACCAGCAAAGCACTGGTTAGGTGTCTCTGTCTGGTATCCAAGTGCAATCACAAGTGAAATCATGAAAGCTTGGGAGCTGAATAGAACCTCAAATCCCAACAATTTAGATTCAGAACAAGTTTATACATATATCTCTATGTACTGACATTACCCAGTAAGGTTTACCTGGGATGTAAGGCATCTACATGTACTGTTTTCATTATAAAACCACATTCTCCTAGATGCTCCTGCAGTGTCCCCTTTATCTCTCTGACATCATGGCAACCTACTTACTACTTTCAAGATTTCTATACTAAGATATACTTCCATCTGCCCTCTGCCTATGATTCTGGAATCACATACTAAACTCCCTGATTAAAATTCCACTACAGCGTCTGTCATTATTGCAACCCTTTTGTAATGTGGGAGTAGCCCAGAACAAATGTGTGTCAGTCTTGGCCAGCTCAGTCAGTCATTCGCAGACTGGCTTCCAGTCTGCTTCCTGTTTCACTCAATATCTAAGGTATCATCAATCCTTTGCCAACATCTCTGCCCTCAGCATTGGTACAATTTCTCCTGTAAGTTTATTTCAAAGGACACCAAATCCCAGTGAACTAACTCCTTTCATTCCGTCTCTCAACCAGAGCTGTCAACACTCACCCCCATAGAGTCAGAAGGTACATGTGCAATTTTAAAGGAGATTTAAAAGCAACAACAGAGATTTTTTCTTTTTTTTTTTTTTTTTTTGGTGCATTTCGGGGTGGGTGGGTGAGTTTGTGTAATGAGGACAGAGGACAACTCACTTGTAGATACTCAGGAGTGATACACATTGTGTTTTGAAGACAGCATCTTTCACTGGGGTCAGAGGAGACTGGTTAGTCTACATGAGCTGGCCAGTGAACTCTATGAACTGGCCTGCCTTTGCTTACTTAACTGGGTCTTCTTTATACAGGCTCTAGGGAAGTCAAGTGAGTTCTGGGAGTTCACCTAGCCGCATTTTATAAATGAACTATTTCACTAATTCCATCAATTTCTGCTCCTTAACTCTGTACACTCTTTCATTCACTGACTAGCCTAAGAAGACTCTTAGAGTTGAACGTATGCTAGTTCTTTATATATATTTTATTCAATTACTATTTACCTATCTCACAATTAGCAAATAATCACTCTTCTACTTAACTTATACCTAAGAAAGCCACTGAGGTACTAGAAGGCCATGTCCTTAGAAGAGTGTGCAAAACCAATTTGCCAGCTGGGCACAATGTTACACACCTATAATCTCAGAACTGGAAAGACTGAGGAAGAGGGTTAAAAAGCAGCCTAAAATATAGAGAGACCCAGCCTCAAAATAAGCAAATGAGTATTAACATTATAAAAAAGCCAAAACTCTGTAACACAGCGTCCAAGCTTTCATTGTCAGTAGCTATTTCCAGGATGAGAAGATGACATCACAGTTGCAGTACCTGCGCAAACCCAGGTGCTCTAACTTGAGCAGCAGTGAAGTACAAAAGGGTGGTGCTCCCAGCTCCCTTCTTATGCATTCCACAGCACTGTCAGTGAAGGGCATCACCTCTAGGAGACAGCAGTATAAACAGAAAAGCTAAAGCTACTGAAAGGAGCAGGTCAAGTCACTTGCCATCAACCTTAGTGACCTGAGCTCAATACCAAATCGTCAGGGGTGGAAGGAGAGCCAATTTCCTCGCCTTCTGACGTCTGCTCACACTCTATGGCATACAGCCCCCCCCCATACCTGTAAATTTAAAAATACAGTAAAAATAAAATTGGTTTCAATTAAAACTATAATTATCAAAACAGTAGAAGATGTAATATTCAATGTTTGAATATTACATTCTTAAGACTCTTGAAAATAATTGTTCTAAAACAAACCCTCGTCTATAAGTTTACTTCATGAATCAGAACATGGCACACGCTCATTCACTATGACATGAGCTACTTCAGATGTATATTCCCTGCTATTTCAAGAAGAAAATGTAAGTTTACTTCCTGTGCATACTATATTATCACACACACACACACACACACACACACACACACACACACACACACACAACTTCCTAGAGGTAAATTAGCATTTTTTTATTTCCACCAGGGCAGGGAAGTCATGCTATACAAGTGAGACCATGAAACTTCTTGTTCACAAAGTGTGGAACCAAGAAGCAAAAGCTAGGGCTGGAGACATGAATGGGTATAACGTTCCTTCAAAGCCCATCCCCATGTAATACAGTTGCAGTAGCTATGCCACCAGAAGCATCCACAGCCTTCAAAGGAGAACAACAAGTTTTGGTAAAGCACTTAAAACATGGCTATTTTAGAAGGCATACTGTTCTTCAATGTAGATTCAATTGAAGAGAGCTTACAGCAGTCCAATGTTCTTGAAATATAAACTAAAATTTTTCGGTCACAAGATCCAGCATTAAATACATTCACTCTTAGACACACAAATTGTAAGGTTAAAAAAAAAAAAAAATCTCTGCATCCTAATTAGAAATAGAATTCTAGGAATGTCGAATTTAATGTTTAAGAATCACCAAGTTTTTTATAGACTTGGTTTTAATTAATGATGTATTAGTAATAATTGTAATAGTTTTTAGGATCTAGATCTTTATGGCTAGAGATATTCAGTGCTGTGTGTGTGTGTGTGTGTGGTGTATGTCTGTGTATTTGTGTGCTTGTGTTTGTTAGATTGTGTGGTTGCTCCCTGGTATCCAGAGCTCCAGAGACTCCTCACTACAGATATAAATGTGCTTAGATGTTTAAGTGCCCTACATAAAAAGGCCAAACATTTGCCTATCAACTCCAAAGACCTCCTGCACACCTTAAGTCCCACTAGATTATTCAGCAACAGTTTGCTTCAGTGCACTGTTTGAGGACACAGACAGGATAGAAAGTCTATATAGTTAAATATATTTCTTATCCACCATGGGTTAAATTGGCCTGCAAAGAGGGCTGATTATATATCATTTTTTAGAAATGAGATGATGATCATCAAAATATTTCTACATACAAATACTATCAAAACCCAGTGGGGTGGTGAAGGAGGTATGTGTTCAAGAAAGGCGAACATAACCTCTGAAAAACTACAGAAGAGCTTATGAGCATACATTAACTCAGTAATAGCAGGCATGCAATCATCAAATTATTCATATTTTAGTGAATAAATATTAAGTGTGGTGAGAATTATCTCAATGTCAACTTTTATACTATTCTATAAATTACATCCCGCCCCGATATGTACAATTAAAACCTATGTGCTAGATGTATACCTGTATGTGTAGTCACTACAGAAGTTTACCACGTGCAAGGTTTTCTCCTTTAAGGACACCCTGGGATCCAAGGGCTGGTTGCGTATGTTTAAAACCTCAGCTCTGCGGATGTGCTCTGACCTGCAGGGACTCCACCAAATGCAGCTTCCACCTTTGGATCTTATTTCACAATTTCTGCACTGTTCACTCTGCCTAGAACACTATCTGATATATCCCTTCTCATCACGTGAGTTTTACCAAAGTGCCTCAGGACACATGAGCTCTCCAGATTTTGTCTCATAATTACATGACACTGAAGTTACCTCAAATACTGCTTTTTGACAAAGTTGTCTCATAAAAGTCTGTTTAAAAATCATCACCCTTTTGCCCATCTGCCACTTCCTGCCCCTAGTGCAGTATCTATGTCTCCGTGGAATAGCTGCTTTAGAGATGTGTGCTCACTCACTACAGTTCTAACTCCTGTGACAGTGCAGTAGCCACAAAAAACTGATTTTTGTATTCACTACTAGAATTCAGATGTGTTGCCAAAGGTTTGTTTTAGAGGTTTAATTTCAAGAATAGCACTGTTGGGAGATTGTACCCTTCAAGAGCCAGGCCTAATGGGAGCTCCCCAGGCCATGGGAGGAGAGAGAGTGGAATCCTGCCTCAGTCTTCCTTTCCTATGTGCTCCCTAGATAACTGAGTGACCTGGTCACTTGGCTTTCCACACTGTCCAAAGCAATCGATCCATTTGCTCTTAGACTGGAGTTTCCTTACTTATATGCCAAAAGAAACATTTCTTTTTTTTACAAGTAAATTATCTTGGGTATTTTCTATAGTGACCGAAAGCTAACATGCTCACCATTCCATTCCTAAGACTTAAGACCAGGCTGAGCCTTTGACAGTTCTGGCTACATTACCACTGCACTTGAAGTTCAGGTGACTTAGTACAGAACACAGTCTGGGTATAAGGTCCTCTTGGATGTCACGGATACACTTAATATACTCCTTATGGGCAATTTCTAAGGAAGTGTGACTCCTATTCACCGAGTTAGTAAACAGGATCGGCGATTATGTAATTTAGCAGGTATGTAGATGACTAAAGTGGCATTGTCAAGATTTAAAACCAGGTACACAGTTTAATAATCCATGATGACATGTTATTTCCCTTTCATTTACTATCTTATCTGACGTGTCAAACAACCTATATTTTACAACCTCAGCTTTAATCAAAGAAAGCAGGGAAGCAGCTGGAACACAGAACCTTTCATCCAAACTCCAGGTTTGGGCAACCTGACATACTTGACCCAAAAACAGAGACAGCAGCATAAGTGCACACAATCCCACAGCTACAGGAGGTGGGTCATAGCTCATGGAGGGAACGGAAATCTTGAGCATACATACTAGCTGAGAGTTCAGCAAGCATATTTAAAATTATGTTCACATATTCTACTGCATAAACAAAAACATTTTAAAATTCAGGATTAAAATGCTAAATGATTAAACAGTTTTACCTCAGCAGAAGATGGGAAAATGGTTAGAAACAGGAAAGTCTTTATGATTTAAACAAGGATCAGTCTTTGAGCAAACAATAAAGCATGGGAGAGAGAATGGCTGAAGACAATTACAGTCTCCAAATCAAGTCCCAGCAGATGTGACAGAGACAAAAACCACCTCCACCTCACCCACACTAGCAAGAAACCTTACTTGAACATAAGGAGTCAAGTCCAAAACTTTTTAATTAAGATGAATCAAATGTTATAAGCAGACTTGTGTGCTCAATTATCCATAAATACATATCCAAGCACAATCTGAAAACAAGAGGACACATATCTATATTCCAGAAAATTACACATTTTAACGAATTTTCTTAAATTTCTCCTCCCTTTATTATGAAAATATGCAGCTGGAGAGAAAGCAGAATATAATCATGGTTATCAAAAAGGTAATAAAGGTAGATTTAAAAAGATATGTTGTCGTCACTACTAAACTGTTTGCATGGAAACTGTAGGGAGGTTTTTATCACTTCACTATACAGAGTGAAGTATAAATCAGTCAATGTGACAGATCAAACAAGGAACTCGGGAGCAAAAAGATTTTCTGAAATACACAAAGTTTTTAATTATTTATTTAGGTTTAAATCTGGTAAAAAAAAAATGTAATCAAAGATTTTTAAATGACACAAGAAGATGAAAGAAAGATTATTTTCATTTCAGTGATTCTGATGTAAGGCGTTAAGTTAAAAGAAAAAAAGGACCACCTTCATCATGATGGGTGACTGTGTTCCAGAAAGGTCTTTCATCATACAAAATGTACTTCCTATAACATAACAGAACCTAACATCGATAGAAAGAGGTCATTTTTAAAAGTAAATTGTTGTTGTAAGGGAACTTTTAATTTGTGCACATAATGTAAATTGCAGTGGTGGATGCATGCCGGGTCACTGAGACAACGGTAGCAGAATTCAGATGTGACCCAGCAGCCCAGGTGTTCAGGAAAAGTGCTGTTAACAGTGAGGATTGATGATCTAATCAAACTGTCACAGCCAGATCCTCGGCAGGGTGGTTGCAGGGAGGTGGAGGAGGATAATATTCAGAAGGCAAGCACATGCTTAGTGTTACTTTCAATTGATGCTGACATTTTCAATTGTGAAAAGAAATTTTTTCCTAAGTAATATAGGAAACAACTCAGCTAACCTTCCGGAGGGCATCAGATAATCATAGTAGGTTGGTGTGCAAAAGCTAACTTCTCAGAAATGTGAGCACATTTGAAATACAAATAATAGGACATTTCAGAGATTTACTACAGTAATCAACATTTTAATTACTTTCTGTTTTCTTAGATGTACAGTACAACTGCGATGAATATTCTCTGTATGTATAAACCAAGCAATATTTTTACCCTGGTATTTGCATCTGGTATAGAAAAATTCCCTTAAGAATACAAATAAACAAGAGTCACATGCTGATTAATCTAAAACTTCTAAAGTCACATGTTAATTAGGGTAATTAATATGTTCTTCCATGGCAATGCTATACATTTGTCATATGGCATGCACACAAAAACTGTGACTGGACAATCAGCTCTAAAAGCACAATGGCCAACTCTGAAATAGAGAGTGCTGCTTTTGTTTGTTTTAGTCCGGTTTTGTTCCTTTGCGAACTGGGGACTACATTCAGACACTCACACGTATGCTGCACATATTCCACTCTGAGCTAGATACTTGTTCTTTGTTGCTCATTCTATTTTTCCCAACCCTCGTTACTAATGTCAATTTTATAAATTTATAAATAGACACAAATGTCTATATCTACTCAGAACATCACTAGCATGGTGTGCAAATGTGTGATCCACAAAGAATTCAAGGAGGCAAAGAAACATTCTCCATCCTACAGATATCTTCTTCTAGGTAGTAAAATATGTTCAATGTGGAGTGAAATAATTTCTGAACCAATCATCTCATTCCAGTAACTAGGGTGATTCCAAGTGCTCAGAGAAGACTGTGGAGGAGCACACACTTGCCTTACTCTGTTCTTGGCAACATCCTGAGCTTTTGCTATGCACCCTTCCCTCTACAGCCAAAGACAATCAAGCTTGTTGAATTACTCCAAGTTTTTCAGGCACATTATAAAACATTCTCAGGAAAACTTCTCTCTCCATCATTCCTGACCTTTGTGAAAGTGCCCCAGTAAGAATTAATATTGATAAAAAAAAAAAAAAAAAAAAAAACCACATTATCTCTGTCATTCATGGCAGACACATGAATCCAATGAAACACAACACAGCTTCCCTAATTGTTGAGACATATAAAAGTGAAAAAAAAATAGTAAATATACAGAATGTTTTTAAGTCAAATTAGAAGTTCATATAATCCCTGTAAAACTGAAACACTCTTTGAAACATGCTTTTAAAACTCTTCTAATAAAATCTTATGAGCTAACAAAACACAGAAAGCAATTCAGAATACCAGCTTCGGTAAGGTTAATATTTACAAGGAAAGCAAATTATAATTTTTGTTTGTTTGATTTTGGCTTTTTTGAGACAGCTTCACTCTGTGACCCAAGGCCTGAGAATCTCTGTGCAGTGGATGCCAGTACTATAGATGTACACTACCGTACACAAGCTTGTTGCATCTTTAACACAAACTTGACTTAAGCATTTCAGTTATTTATACATAAAAATCCCATAGGAGCTGAAGATGTCCAGGGTCTCAGTGCCAGCCTGACAGAAGCATATCCAGGAGCAGAGGGTAACAGTCTAGGACATCCTTGCAGACACTGTAACCCTGGGACCAGCAGGGATTGCCTGTCATAACTCCACAGGGGAGGGGATAATCGTAAGTCTGTGGTAAACTGTGAAGCAGCAAGGAAGCATTCCCACACTTGTCTGTCCTGGAGCCTGCATCTGACTCTGACAGGAGACTAGAGGCAAAGAATCACACACAGGGTGGGAGAGAGAGGCCTCTTCCATACTAGTAATCAACCATAAAGTATCAGGAAGTCTCAAATTAATTTTTAAAAGAAGGTTGGTATTATTCTAACAATTCCAAATATATACTTTTTTAATTCTGTAAGGCCTGAGAATTCTGACACCATGAGAAAGTTAAAAAAAAAATTTAAGAAGGAAGAAAACTCTTAAAAGTCTTTCCTCCCATTGGGTGACTGGTGGCCAGCTTGGTGACAAAACACTAGCTTTCATAGTTATTGCTAATCTGTACTTCATGATTGATCCCAAACTTAATTACTCAGGTTTGCCTGGCATATCAAGAGTTAAATAAAGTATGTGGATAAATTATATTAGTACACATAAAAACACACAGTGTAAAGTAAAATTTGCCTTTTCTACTGTATAGTCCTCATAGAACACATGATAAAATTGTCAATTAAAGCCCTGTTTTAGAGTGTGTGGGATTCATAAGAATTCCACAACTAACCTGAAGCAGAGAAAACTCAAATGCTTGAAGTTAAGTGTTTGAAGCCCTACTATAAGCATGTAGATTTACTGTAACAGAAAATTAGCAGTGTCCCATCTCTCTCCATTACATACAAAAAATGACTGTTGTGCACTGCTAGTGAAATGTGACACCACAAACAGCCTTCAACACAGTGTTCCTAGGTGCCAGCTGTGTCACTGACACAAGGGAAATAACTTAGAAAAGATGAACGCATGGCAGTGTTTACATGGCAGAAACTTACAATGTCAATGGTCACTAAGAACAAATCATGGCATCCCAATACAGACATAACAGATTAGGGCATCCAATTAAATAAATCTATATTTATGAACTGATGAATGACAGACACAAATATTTGGCAAAGCAAGCTACAAAATGGTATGTATAAACACACGAATGCAGCATGTATGCTTTTCAGCCAGAAGAACTGAGAAGCATCCTACTGAAGGCATGACACTAAGGTAGAAATGTCTTCCCTTGAGGGATGAGAATTTTTGCTCTACTTATTTAGTCGTTGTAGTAACACATAATCATTGTGTTTTTAATAAGCAAGTATGTTTTATTTAAGCAATTCTGACAGGAAATGAGAAGGAACAGGGAAAAGTTATATATTATTTTAAGAACAATCTGTTTCTTTTACTGTGGCCTTATGATCATATCCATTTTGAAGGAAGTGTATGGTGTGAAGATTCCTGAGTGTTTATTGTCCACACACTGCTCCCTCTGTCATTTCCACAATGAGCAGCATGGTTAAAAAGAGAGGAGGTCACACATGTGTACTGCTGCTCCAGTACCTCTTCCAGGGGGAAGACATGCCATTATCAGCATTTCCTCAATGGTAGTACTGCCACCAAAAGCAGCTGACCTAGGGAGCTGCATATGCAGACCCCACCTTTATGAACCCTGTCTGATGATCAACCGCATAGTATTTAACTGTCCTTCATTTTCAGGAGTTAACTGAATGGACAAAGGAAATAGAAAATTAGCAATTCAAAGCTCTAGCAAGTAGTTTGAGAGAACACACCATTTCATCCAGTCTCACTAACACTACAATTTTCATGGCCCATATTTGAGGTACTCTTAATTGCTTTAAATATAAACTGTAAATCTGACACAATAAAAACAGTTATAAAATCAAAATAAAAAAGAAATAAAGATTTATAAATTGAGACTATTGTTAATTTATGAACTAATACCAGATATATTTTATTGATCATGAAAAAAATAACATTTTAGAATTTTTAGCAAATTTTTCATTATCAAACTCAAAATAAAAATAGTACTCATAGTTAAATAGAGTAATAAAATGTTATTAGCAATTTATGGACAAAATAAAAGTTTATACGGCACTAATTATTTCAAAATATCCAATGATATCATTAAAAACTGTGACTTATGTATGGATTCCTTATTTCCTAGACTGTTTGGAAAACAAAGCAAACTACTAAGTATCTAAAAATTACAGATTCTAAGAAAGTTTTTTTGAAAAAAATTTAAAAAATTATTTTTTAAATTATAGTACTATGATGAATTTGAATGTTAGAATTGATGGTTACTAGACAAGGAATGATCAGAATTATATCTCCTCTGATGATAAACTGATACACCATGATATAAAGTCGCCTCATGTATGACAGAAGAAACCAGTGACAAGCCAAGTTTTCTGACCACAGTAAACCCCCTAGAAACTGTTTCCCTACTGCAGTGGAAGCAAGGTCCGCTGCAGAGCCGCAGCTCTGGAACATGCAATGACTGGCTCCTGCATCCCTCCCACAGGAAGCAATGGCTAGGTGGCTCCTTGTCTCAATCTCTCTCAACCTTTGCCTCTCCACCCTCCCTCTTTGTCTGCCCCATCCCTCCCAATTATTCATATTCCCCAAAAGAACTTAAATAATGAACAAAATATGAATTGTAAGAGGCAAGAGGTTAGAAGTTCATTTCCATTAAGCAAACTTACAAAAAAGCAACCAGAAAAAAAAAAAAAAAAAACTACAGAGAACAATAATTGAGAAAGGTGGGGAAAGGAAGCAACAAAAATTTTATTTACTTAAAAATGCTAAGACTTAAAGTAACATGACAATAAGGAAAATCAGAGCTGAATGCAAAACAGTGATAGAACACAATCTAACCATCATAAGCCCAGGAAGAAAGCTAAATTAGCACAAGAATCACAAGCTACAAAAGAAAAGTGGGATGAGCACTAAGACCCAGCATTACATAAATCAGATGAATTCAGA
>JAJTUV010000647.1:85000-215000 GCA_021653895.1 Mastomys natalensis
GCTCTAAATTCTGCATTCCCACAAGTACTAACAATAACAGTATCACTGCTGAAAGAAAAAAGTATGACTTCTATATATCACATTATCATAAAAATTTTATCACAACAAAGGAGAAAAAGGTGGTTCAGGGCAATAAAGCACTAGAGAGATGGTTATGTGGTTAAGAGTACTTCTTGCTCTTCCAGAGGACCCAAGTTCAGTTCCCAGCACCCACAATGGGCAACTGACAACTGCCTATAACTCTAGCTCCAAGCAAATCTAAAGCCTCTGGCTTCATGCCACCTGTACTCAGAGGCGCATACAATAAATAAGTAAGTAAATAAGTAAATGCACACCACCTAAGAGGAGGAGAAAATGTATGCTTAAAGGGAAAGAATTATCTAATATAAGTATATCAAGAAATGCATACTTTACCACCAATTAATATAATGAGAACTGGAAATTTAAGGACTTGCCTATGATTTTTACACAAATATATCATGAAAAGTATAATGGTAGCTATAAGCTATGAAAACAGATTCTCTTAAACAATGCAGTAATTATTCAATTATTCAATCATAAATTTCCTATAGCATAAAGATTAATGAAATAGATTATAGATTTGATTGGGTCAATTAAAAATGAAATAAAAGTAAAAGGTAGGAATAAAAGAAGAGGAAGAAACAAGAACAATAGCCAACTGATAATCCTTGTATCCAAGAAATAATGTTTAATAACAAATGTGAGCATAAAATGGATGGCTAAATAATAAGTTCCTAGGTATACATCATAATTCTAGAGATTATATTTGAAAAGTACAAAATACTTGAAAAAATAAACTACTTATGTCTATAGATTGAACATGCCTTGCAATTCTTTCTTAAAACATATAGACACAGAGATACGTTTACAGACACAGGAACAGCATAAAAACACAAATCAGAAGCTATAATATATACTTGTCAGATAGAAGAAAAAAAGTTCCTAAAACATTATGAAACAAAAACCCTTCAAGGATGCCACTGAGTTTGTTTTCTGTTGGCTATCTACTGCTAAGCATAGGGCCTGCCCTCAAATGTGGTTTGTATACCCAGGAAAAGTTGTTACAGGAAACTAATTTTTCATTTTCATTAAGTGGTTATCAATTGGAGACAGCTTATGAACATATGTCTATTTGTCTCAGGGCTGGGTTCCATCTGGTGCAGACCTGTGTAGGCCCTGTGCATGCTTCTACAGTCTCAGTGAGTTCACATGTCCCATCAGTCCTGCCATGTTTAGAAGGCCTTGTTTCTTTGGTGTCATCTATACTCTCTGGCTCTTTCCCCTCCTCTTCTGTGGTGCTGGGGGAATAACTAATCAGTCTCTTATTTAAGGCCAGCTCTACAAGATGGAACCCATGCACAACACTGAACAGGTGGCCAAGAACCTGAGACAAGAAAGGCCAGTGACCTTGGAGAAAAAAAAAAAATCAAAGAGCACTGTCCTGCTAAAGGAACATAGCACTCAATGATTCCTAGCAACATTCTGCTACAGTCGTAGATCAATAACTTGCTCAGCTGTCATCAGAGAAGCTTCCTCCAACAGAATGGAACAAACACAGAGACCAAGAAGCAGGCAATATGCAGAGAGTGAGAGACCTTGGAAGACTCAATCCTAAATGGGATGTCTCCATCAAATCCTCCCCTCATGGTTCATGGAAATCATAGTGCTTTGTTAAAAAGCAAATAAACATAAAATTATACTACAAAATATCTACATTCTACATTTAATATCCAAACGTTTAAACTCAGTTATTAAAAGGAAAAGTCTAAAGTCTTTACTTCTAAGAAATATAAAGGTTTCCCTTATAGTACAGAAGTATACAACAAGCTGCTTAGGGCAAAATATAAAGTCCCAGATACTTGCAAAGCAATGAACCTTAAAAAGTCACCTATACGATGCACCTTCACTCATAAAAGGTAGTAAGGATTGCAAACACTTACAAGGCTCTTTTTTGAGGAGTAAATAGTCTACTTAATGATACTGTGAAGTAAACCAGTTAAAAACAACAACAACACCTGAGCTCTGGGGTCCCTTGAGGACATCTTTACTTCCAGTGATCAAACCAAAGGACCAGTGACAGAGCAGACTAAAGAATACATGCAAGAAGCCCTGACACAATGCCCTGGACACAGGAAGCAGCCAGGCTAACAGAGTTCTGTGCTGCCCAATCACTCTCAGCACGAGAGAGCGGAGGAAGAGCCATGATACATTTATGAAAGCACACAACAGTAAGCCACGCAAACCCACAGAGAAACCAGAATGCTAGTTCTGACAGAAAGCTGACAGAAAGTCAGCAGTCGTGTTTAGGTTAGAATGTCTTAGAAGACAGAGCTAGTTAAGTTAATGGGCAAAGACAAGCTAGGGCCAGTTCTAACAGGTATAGGAATCAGGAAAAGGTGCCTGAAGGCTGGTACACAGTTTGTTTTCTGAGCCATTCTCCCCTCAACGAACAAGAATGGGTCTGAGTCTTGTCATCTAAGAACTGCTTCATTCTGCACAATTGACAGTTCAAGCATCAAAATACAAAGAGAGAAAGGAAAACCCTCCTGAAACACCAAGTTCAAAAACGTCTCATCTCAGATAGTATATGGCTGCATAGCTATGCTTCACTTAAAGTTTTGGGTGTTTGTTTTGTTTTTCTCCTATATTTATAGGAAAAGAAGTTAAATTAGTTTAAAGAAATCAAAACATTACGGTCAGAGTTTGCAAGATGGCTCAATCAGCAAAGTACTTGCTATTCCAAGTCTGAAAAGTTGAATTTCTATCTGAAAACCAAGGCAGAAAGCTGAGAACAGCAGAACAACCCTTTAAACCCAAGAATTAAGAAGCAGGAGAGCTGAATCCCTGGGGCTACCCAGCCAGGTTAACAGGGAGTGAGCCAGCTTAGGTTCACTAAAAGACAAAAAATAAAGTGGAGAATAATGACTAAGAAAAAAAAAAAAAAAACATGAGAAATCAACCTCTTGTGTCTACATGCATATGCATATACTACACACTACAACAGACACACACACCACAAAAAAAATGAAACAAAACAGTATGCTCCTATATCTACCATCTTATTTCCTCTAGTGAAAATTTTTCTTTATCTTCAAAACAGTATTCCCAGTTTTGCAATATGATCCAGGGAGTCACAGTCAGACAAGTGTGCACCACAGGCGAAGACTGGAATTCAATGCTCAAAACACAATCTCCAGCAATCTTGCCTTCAGATTTTCTTTCAGGTAAACTGTCATGGCTGCTTTTCCCCTTTTGTTGTCACAGGTGATGATAGTGTTCACTATTTATTTTTTCCTATTTCACATTTATAATTATGTAAGATGACTGATTCCACAGTATGCTTTTGGCAAATAGATGATGGTGGACTTCTTTTAAAAGCTGGGCATGGGGGCTGGAAAAAGGTTCCTTGTTTAGATCACATGCTACTCTTGCTGAGGATCTGAATTTATCTCACAACAAGCACAAAGGGCAGCTCACAACTGTTAGGAACTCCAGCACTTCCGGGTTCCTCAGATGGGAACTGTCTCTCTCTCTCTCTCTCTCTCTCGTCACCCCCATCAAAAAGATGGGCATGTTGGCCTCTATTCATAATACCAACATTCAGGAGGTAGGACAGGCAAACCCAGGTTCACCACACAGCCAAACTCGCTTATCTAGAGAGCTCTAGGCAACACTCAAAGTTTCAGAAAGAGGATTACTGGCATCTGAGGAGTGGTGCTCTGGTCTCCATGCAAACACCAACACACACATTCACTTACCCATTCAAACACATGCACCCACAAAACACACCCCAGATGTACAAATGCACCCACATAAGCATATTTTCTAGAAGAAAAAAATCAACTACAATTTGGTTATGCAGAAGTTCACCATTATCTATTTGCCAAAAGCATACTGTGGAATCAGTCATCTTACATAATTATAAATGTGAAATAGGAAAAAATAAATAGTGAACACTATCATCAACTGTGACAACAAAAGGGGAGAAGCAGCCATGACAGTTTACCTGAAAGAAAATCTGAAGGCAAGATTGCTGAAGAATACATGTCATCCTGGCACTCAAAGGAAGGAGGCATCAGGAACCACAAGTTCTAGGCCAGCCAAGGCTACAAAGGAAGACTTTCAAAATATCAAAGATATGAATTTGATGGTTATTCTTTCTGTTTCTGTAAATAATGTCACAGAAATATGAGGAGTGAAATTAAATGTAAAGCAGTCATGGTCCCTGGCTTATACTGAAGTCAGGTAACAGTATAACATGATATGGACACAAAGAGATATGCATACAGCAGAAATGACTGGAGGGAAGAGGGCAGGGCTCAGCAAAGGAAGAGATCACAGACAGGCCACAGAAAAGGACTGTGTAATTTCTGACGAAGAGGAATATAAAAAGGAAAGAAGAACTTTTAAAATAAATGATGTTGAATGAAAGTTGCTACTATTTCTCATCCTTTAAAACAATCAGGTGCAGCCAGGTCACGACCTTAGCTCAGCTCTGCCCTTCTGCACTATGAAGACAGGCACAAGAAAATCTCACGATCTGAGCACAGGGAATGGATTTTAAAACTGAAACCAGAATCACAAACAGAACTGAACTACACAGAAAAACTTCAGTTCAGAACAAGAAACTGAAACAAAAACAATAAAACAAAATGAAAACCACCCAGTAAGATCCAGCCTCAGAACAGGAGACAATCTGTGTCATTAATACATAGAACATGAAATTCATACCTAGAGAACTGAAAAACTCAAAAGTCAACAATAAAATAGTAAGAAATCCCAATAATAAATGGTGGTTCTACTCTATTAATAAACACTTCAAATGAATAAGTACAAACAGCCAAAAATAAAATAAAGAACGCTGACTATTTTTACCCATAAGAGAAACACAAATAAGGCCCACACTGAAGTTCATTCCACCCACGTGGAATGGCTATCATGTAGAAATCAGATATGCTGGTCTGGGTGGCCCATCCACTGCAGTAAGAACATAAGCTGCCTCGGTCATTACGAAAATCAGTACAAAGGTCCTTAAAAAAAGACCAAAAAAAAAAAAAAGGTCCTATGGAGCTGCAAACAAGATTCCCAGGTTGACAGCACGGGTTTTTGCAGGTTCAACTCCCATCACTCAGATGGTGGCTCATGGCATCGATTCCAGCAGATGCAATGCAACATTTTGGTTCTGGGCAACAGAGACATGAGACATATACATACATGAAGGTAAACCATTCACACATAACATAAAATGTGCAGAAGTCTAAAAATCTAACAAAACAAAACAAAATGAACAAAAAAATCAAAACCACTTTCAAAACTAAAAACAAAGCAGGCTAAACCAGCACAGCCATGTGCAGATGAAGAAAATGTTGGCCACCTACACAATCACATATTAACTAATCATAAACAAAAAGGAAATAATGCCATTTGTAGAAAAATGGATACTATTAGACATCATTATGGTAAGTAAAGTGGGCTTCTCCAATAAAAAGAAATGCTTGTTTTTCTTTCATAGGAAGAATCTAGAGGAAGCTAACACAGAACATAAAAAAAAAAAAATTCCTGAAGATGTGCAAAGGAACTTGAAAGGGGATAGTGAAGAAGATAGTAAAGTGGGGTAGGGGTAAACATGACTGAATTATATATGTAAATGTAATAAAATCCTTCACTTTAAATGGTACATGCTAATAAAATATGAATTCATAAAAATAATGGAAAAACTGATATAATTTTAAATTAAATCCATTCTATGTATCTTTACCTTGAATCTGTGAATCCTCTGGAAACCTGACACTATGCTCTAGCACAAACTGGGAGAGTAGCAGATAGTATTTAGACCTTAGCAAATGGAAACTTCTTCAATCATTTTATCTAGAAACAAGTATTTTTAAAGTTATAGAACATTATACCTATACACTGTCTTATAATTTTAAAACAATATTTAGATTAATGTCATGTCACAACAATCCACTAAACAGCAGGAGTGTATCACAGCCCCCTCTCCTGAAGAACAACACACAATGGTAACTCATCAGGAAATATACAGTACAAACAAGCAGGAATGTGTCACAGTACTCCACTCAGGAAGAACAGCACACTGTGTTAACTCATCTTGAAACACACAGTACAAACTGGCATGATACAGACTAGCTTACAGGGCATTTTCACACAGTGATTGCAAATTACACATTAGACTAAGTTAAACTATACATTGAGAAAGAAAAATAATGTCATTCCCCTAAAATGAATCATCTAGTTTGGAGCCAATAAACACGGCATTTTGAAAGAAAACAACAGAGAATATTCTCAGAAGCACATTAACCTCCAAAGGAGTAACAAGTGAAAGTAAATTTAGGAAAAGCTTTACAGATTCTGAATCTTGAGTCCAGTTTGGAAGACAATAAAGGATGGCTTGACAGTAATGGACAATGTTAAGTACAACTGGCTAGGAAGGCTTTATATCTCACTTTGACTTCTGCTCTATACCGAGCTTAGAACCTGATATAATATCTAAGATGCCACTGTTCATTTAAAAAAAAAAAAAAGAACTCAATTCAGTTAAAACCCATTGCAAAGGATATAAAGAAGTATCCCTGGAAAATATAATTTTCATAGCCTTACAACCAGCTAGAAGTACTCTACCTAAACTTTGTTTTAATTCATATGAAATTAATAATATTTGACATTTCACCCTATTAACTATTGATTTTGTATAATGCAATCTGAGTAGGTTTCAGTATCTAATAACTACCAAGCAATGCTATGCTTCTTCAAGAATGGAGGAAGGGTTAGCTGAAATAAGGAGTGATTTGCAGAACATTAGAATAACCACATGATCAGAGTCGGATACAGAACACCAATGGCAGCTGACTGTTCTTTAAATGGGAGAGAACACGCCACTGGGAGTATAGAATCCCTTCATCCTAACCATGCAAGTTGTTCTACTAACAAGAATTGGAGGGGGAAGCCACTGTTTTAAAAAATAACTGTGTCAGCACTTCATTTTTTCCATCATAGCACTGCAGACTAAGAAAATAAAATCACAATAGCTCATTGGTTCAAATGGATGGCCAAACTGCTTTGATAAAAGCTCAAAAAAATTACTTTCAAAAGTTGTTTCCTGAGCATTCCTTGGGAAATGTCAATTTGGACATTTATATCAACTTCCAAGTAACTGAATATAAAGTGCTCTCACAGAAAGTCAGTGCTCGACGGTGAAACTGCACCAAAGCTGACACTTCCATATAAGTGAAGGCTGCAGTAAACATTTAGGCTTTTGTTCTTCTTCACTCTGGCAGTGACTGGGAATGACGGAGTTTAAGGCATATTTAGCCAGAGTGCAGCTGTATTACCAGTGTTCAAGGGAAATTAAATAAAATTAAGAGAATGGCCAAAAAAAGTGAGATACCAATTGACAGGAAAAAAACCCATTCTTTAAAGTTATAATCAGCTGTTATCTTTACACTCTGATGCAAGTCTACAGAACACCATGAAAATACCTAAATGACTTTGTCTAGTAAAACAATGAATTTCATATGCAAAACCATTGGAACAAATAAAAGAATAGCTTCACAGTCTCTACTGTTGAGTAAGATGGAGGACAATGTTAGACAAGTCAGATGCTGTTTCAGTAAATCTCCAGAGTATAAACTTATGTATCTATGACCTGATAATTCAATAAAGGAGTATAAAGTAGCCTAGTTATCAGGGCAGTGTGATACTTTTTGGGTTTCTTTATGAAGAGAGGGAAGTGATGGGAAAAAGGAAATTTTAGTCTAAAACTTAAACATAAACAAAGATATAAACACACATGTGTATACTTCATCTCTAATGCTCCATGGAAACATGATTTAAAAAAGACCAACTACAGAAGGAGTAGAAGAGAAATGGATGTATTAAGACAAGGACCATGATCATATACATAACAAAAGGGGCAGTCAGCAAATGTGAAATGATGGGTGGGCATTTTAGAGAACATACAGAGGAGAGGCAAGAATGTAGAAGAAAGAATTTCTGAAACATACTACTGATGAATGAAAAGGCTTATTTGCAAATGGACTCTGAAACACGATGAATGTCACATAAAAACAGAATTACATGCTGGACTCAACAGAAGGATTCCAAGATAGAGCCAGCTCACCTGCCAGCGTTATTCCTTAAGACCTGACTATACTGTCAGAAGAGCTCTTGGCTGGGCTGGCTTCCTCTACACACAGAGTGAAAGTACAGGACATAGTAGCATCCAAGGTCCTCTTTGCTGGATGGAATCAAACCCAGTCTCCCATTCTTAACCTCACATTTGAACCCTCATTCATCCCACTGAAATATTTTCCTTGCTAAGCATTTGTTAAACCATTATGTCCGTAATCTTAAGTATTTTCCTTTGCTGTCCTCTCCAAACCTTTGCCAAGGTCTCTGTGCTGCTCCAAGCTCCTAGAACAAGAGAAGAAGAAACTGCCCCATGTACAAGACTGAGAGCTCTCAAGGGTATTTCCCCTAAACTGCCATATAGCTAAAATTCATTAAAAAGGTACAGTAGGACCTTCTTCAAATCCCAGCCTAAAGGCACACCTCACCCACAATTCCCTGGAATAGTATACTATTTTACTGCCAACAGAGCCATCTCTTTACTCGTATGTGTTATCTCTCTAGTCTTTAACTCTGTCCATCTAGCCTAAAAGCAAGCTTCATGGGAACAGAGGAGAAATTGTCATCTTTAAACAATGCACATTATTTGAGTGCTGGGGGAAAGATCTTAAATGTATCAGAAGACTAACTATAGACATCGCATGACTAAAATAATGAGGAATCTTTTAAAGCAATATGGTGGTTAGCCTAGAAATGGCCTCCATAAACTCATGTGTTTGAATACTTGTCCATAGGGAATGGCACCATTAGGAGGTATGGCCATGTTAGAGTAAGTGTGGCTTTGTTGGAGAAAATATGTCACTGTGGAGGCTGGCTTTGAGGTCTGCTATGTTCAAGCTATGCCTGTGTGCTACAGTGACCTGCTACCTGTGGATCAAGATGGAGAACTTTCAGCTCCTTCTCCAACACCATGTCAGCTGATATACTGCCATACTTCCCACCATGAAGATAATGGACTGCAAACGGCAAACTTTAAACTTTAAGCCAGCCCCCAATTAAATGTTTTCCTTTGTTAGAGTTGCTGTGGTTGTGGCGTCTCTTCACAGCAATAAAACCCTAAGACAAGCAGCAAATATATTACTAACACAGGCTGATGAGAACAGAATAAAGGACTAGGCAAACAGAACAAGAAGGCAGCTGGCCTTCGTTTCTTTGTATTCGCCCAAAATGAAGGCTGTTCATGAAACAATGACTGAAACCAAGGAGGCAACAACTAGCCAGACCAAGCCTATCCACCTCCCCATGTCTGAGCCTAGCCGCTGCAGTAAGGCTTTGAAAGAGCCCCGACTAGCAGTTTGACACAGCCTATATCCCAGGTTCCTCCCTGCTGCACAGAACACATCTCCTGTTCACCTCTCTCTCTACTCACCTTCCACTTATGAACTAACATCTCACTAAAACTCATCCTTTTTTGGCCATTTAATGTTTTTAAATTCTTAAGATAAGAATCAAAGCAACTTTGAGCTTCTGGGAACAAGAAATTCTCAATCATTCTCAGAAACATGCCAACATTTGCATATCATAGCCAAGATATAATAAAGAAGAATAATTTGTGGTATACTGAGGAAAAAAAGAAATGTTATAAAGGAGAGTAACTACCCTTTCTTGATGGGAAAACACATAGTCTTTCTCTAAAAATAAGAGAAAAGTCTGCAAAATAAAATGAGTAAAACAATATCTTAAAGTGTGCAAAAAGGTTTCATTTGATATGGAAAGAACATTTTCTAAAAGTATCTAATAATCGGGTTGTTAGTGAGAGAGAGAGAGAGAGGAGAGAGAGGAGAGAGAGAGAGAGAGAGAGAGAGAAGAGAGAGAGAAAAACAAAGGGGCTAAAGATACATGAACTTGTAGGAAAGTATTGACTTAACTTTAAAAGTTCCTATTGCAATACTACTCCTGAATTATGAGGGCTTTGATTTATGTGAGCTTGTTAAAATATATCACTCACATAAAATGGGACTTCCTCATGAAAAGAAAAAAAAAATGAAAGTGGAAATAACTGTAGTAAATAAATTGTGCTCCCTAAAGTCCTTCCACATGCTCAAGAAGGGTCACAGTTTAGGACCCCAGCTTCCCAGCAGTAAACACAAAGAGGAAAACTCAATTACATACATGATTCGCTAGTACCCAAGTCTGAAACGACAAATCACTGCTGGAAAGCACAACTTCTGCTGAAATAAAGACAAAAAAGAATCACTTTCCTCAGTCTTACAGACACAATGTGACATTTTACAGAACATCACAAACACTGAATTAACACTAAAATTGAGTTTCATGTTATTTCTAGGAACTTTTTAATATTTAAGTCACAATTATAATAATTATAATGTAAAAAATCAATCTACAGGACAAAAAATAAAAACTGCACAGTGAAAGAAATAGTGATGATGATGATGATAATGATGATAATAATAATAATAATAATAATGGGAAAATAGAAAACAACTTAAGAACTGAATAGGGCAGAGAAAAGCATGATGCCACACATAGGCTGAACCAGCACACAGTGCTGAGGCTGGAGAATGTCAAGCTCAAGGCCAGCCTTGAGTTATATGATAAGACCCTGAACTCTGTGGAATCTGGACATGCTATGCTACAGATATTTGTGATGACATTCACCTAGGAGACTTAAAAGCACCCAACAGAGAAAAGCCTATCTGCAGCAGCACACTGTTGGAAACAAAGAGTGTCCAAGTGACCAGGACAGGATAGAGCTAAGACCCGAACTTCGGTAGGGTGATTTCAGTGGGAACTGTATGTCTCTATCCATATGCACCTAAACAAACGACTGACTAGGTCAATTAAAATGCAGAATACGATCTTCCATAAATAATACCATAAATAACATTTTCTTTGGATGAATGATGTGGTTTTTA
The DNA here is from genome assembly GCA_021653895.1 of Mastomys natalensis. Classification (NCBI taxonomy): domain Eukaryota; kingdom Metazoa; phylum Chordata; class Mammalia; order Rodentia; family Muridae; genus Mastomys; species Mastomys natalensis. The sequence goes on from JAJTUV010000647.1 coordinate 96,043, forward strand.
TCATTCTGAGAAATGATTCACTAGCCTTCCTTTGAAAAATCTCCTTTTTCACAGAAGTAGTCACACCAGCAGAGACTGTCATTTGGATCTAACTGTCCACTGATGAGAGTATAAAAAGGAGGGAGGACAGGGAACCTGGACACCTGTGAGTTAGTTTGCTGACTTACTAAAGTAAGCAAGACTGAAGAGGAGTCAAGTCTACCTCCACTTTGCCCCAGCAGAGGCCAGTCTTCTGTAAATAGTTTCAATGCTGACATTAGTCCATTAGTATTTTTCCTAAGTTAACTTGTTTGGGTAGTTTTCTGGGCTAAAATTTCCTTGGGGGGGGGGCTCTTTTTTTTGTTTTGTTCTTAAAAAAAAAAAAAAAAACTGATTGCAAGAAAAGCCAAAACTCAAACAAGAACTGAGAGGAGAGCAAGGAGTGATGACAGGAAGAGGAAGTCCTGAAAGGCAGTTGCCTGAGGAGCCCTGTGAAGCCGCATCCACAGTGACAGTACAAGGGACAGAAAGAACCAGAACACACATATGAGAACCCCATCTACGTACCTATGAAAACCTCCCACCTATTTCAAAGGAAACAGTTTGTCCACTACATTTAATATTGAGTGATTCTAAAGAGAAACTACCTTCTAATAAAAGAAAATTAATATACATAAGGTGAAGCCAGGAAACTGGCAGTCCACTGCACTCTGTGGCATTCATTTTTGAAAAGTGCATATTTTCAGTCATGAATGGCAGCATTCCTAAACAACCCAAGGTACCACGAAAATCAGTTCAATGATCACAAAAACCCATGGGAAAACCATGTAAACATGAGATTTTGTATTGGATGCTATCTTAATGTTTAATGAAAAACAATGGCACAACAAACTTTTAAAACCAAACAACAGAAAATGATGCCTTTATATCATTTTTGCATGGGAACTTTTTAAGGTAAAAAGAAAAAAGGACCCAAGGTAGCCAACCCAAACTCTAATAAGTGTCTTACCCAACACCTCAAATCTTTCCCAGGTCATAGCAAACATCTCCACAGCCCCTACTACCCTGGTTTATCTCCACACACCAAACACGCCCCAGGTTTTATCTCACACCCAAGCCATCCAAGGTTCCATGTCCCACACCCCAAGACTCACAGTGCCATGTCCATACCCTCACAGCGCCGTGTCCACACCCCTCACAATGCTGTGTCCACACCCTCAGTGTCCACACCCTCACAGTGTCCACACCTTCACAGTGCCATGTCCACATGCTCACAGTGCCATGTCCACATTCTCACAGTGTCCACACCCTCACAGTGTCTACAGCCTCACAGTGCTGTGTCCACATCCTCATAGTGTCTACAGCCTCACAGTGCCATGTCCACATCCTCATAGTGTCCACATCCTCACAGTGCTGTGTCCACACCCTCACAGTGCCATGTCTACACCGTCACAGTGTCTACACCCTCACAGTGTCCACACCCTCACAGTGCCATGTCCACACCCTCACAGTGCCATGTCCATACCCTCACAGTGCCATGTCTACACCCTCAGTGTCCACACCTTTACAGTGCCATATCACACCCTCACAGTGCTGTGTCCACACCTTCACAGTGCTGTGTCTCACAATGTCACTTTCAAGCAAAGTGGGCGAACTGTTAGGAGTGCCACTTCCATCACTTTGTGACAATGACAACAGGCTTCCAGAAGTCACAGTTTGCTAAACAAAGTTCTGGGGCCAGATGTGGGATACCTCCCTGCTTGCTGCTGGTCAGGGAGACCCTCTTCCCCACCCCAAAGAAAACAGTCTACTGCCGTTTCTGATACCTGCCCACCGGAAAGAGACAGTAAGATACTGTTGTTGAAATATCATATATTATGGTTACAAGGCTTAATAAAATCAAGCTTAAACTGCCTTTCATTCCTGCTGTTAGCTTTTATATAGTGCTGGAAGTGATGAAAAGGTCATCAGAGGTATACTCAATGCTGGACCCAGCATGTTACAATACATACCTACAAGATCTACCCACTGGTACAGCTATAGCACAAATGTTCTAAGTTTATGTATCAAATGCCTTTTTGTTTGGATTGATGCATGTGCATCCAGATGCAATTCATGCCTAATTCAGTAAACCTGGTGAAAAGCCCACTGAAAAGGTCAGGCCAAAGGCCTTAGCAAGGACCCTAGCACTACTGTTTTGTTTCATGAACATGCTGAACAACCGCGCTCTAAATATCTGCTCTCATACCATAGATCAGTGCTGCACACGATTGGAGACGCTTCTCTTCAATTAGCAGTGTATGGGGTGACTCATACACGGTGAGGTGCTGGGAATAAGGACTACTGAATGCTCATCTCGACACAGGACACTGTCTCACAACCTGCCTTTACAAGGGTCAAGACACATGACAGAAGAGGGGGCAGAAAGAGGATAAAATCAAGATGGGGAAGACTGTTGTGAAACAGAATCTTCTGGTCACAAACGTCTGCAGCAAGCCAAGAACTCACAGCAGCCATCGGCACTGCTTTAGTCAAGTTCTCTAAAGGAATATAACCAGGAAAATTCGGGATGAACACACGCACGCACACACACGCACACACGGAGGAAGGGAGGGAGGAAGGGAGGGAGGGAGGAAGGAAGGGAGGAAGGAAGGAGAAACGGAGGAAGACAAAGAGAGACAGAGAGACAGAGACAGAGAGTGTGTGCCTTCCACATCAGAAATCTTTAAACTTTACATCTGACTGCTGAGAAAGCAGCACTCATTCCTTAGAGCTCGGTATCTCACTAGTCTGAATAGTCCTAGAACAGCTCTCAGGGGCAGGCAGCAAGTAGTATACTCAATTCACAGGAGTAGGTGCTCAACAATCACAACCTGAGTTGTTACAGGATATTATTCAGTTGCCCTGAATGTTACTGGAGAGTTGTTATTCCCTATACCACAATAAAGGCTTGAAAATGCTGGCTCTGCTATGAAAAATGAGGTGGTGACCGAAGCAGCCATAACAACAGCCAGCGCAGCAGCAGCAGCAGCAGCAGCAAGCCAGCACAGAGCAGCAGCGCAAGCCAACAGGCAGCTGGCACTAGAGGAAAGGCAAACTGAGAAAATATCAGGTTGAAATGCTCTTTTCATCTGGGCTGCTACCTGAAGGTGATGCCCACAGTTGGAATGGGCTTTCCCACATAAGTCAAGGCAATCAGGATGATGCTTCAGATGAGGCCCACACAATGGGACCCAACAACACTCCAGGATGAAGAGAGGGCTCCTGAGCCCACCCCTCCCTGAGGCCTAACTGACACTTAACAGCAACTTAACAGTTGCTGGAAGAGAGGATACCAACTAGTAAGTTGTTCACAATCTAGTAAAGTAAAGATCTAGTAAAGAAAAGTCTAAATAGAAACAACATCTGACATCTTCCAAACATGGCTTCACTGAAAAAGCAGCGCAACAGACTGTGATCTAGATATTCATTAATAAATTGCAGGTGCATTTCCTCTGGCAAAAATTATTTAGCAAGTATGGTACATTGTATACTATCTAATTTAAAATCTTTTACTATTGAAGTACTGCCATAAGCATTTTGGAAAGGTTCTTTGAGCAAACATATTTCCTAATGGTACCCAACATCCACACACTCACTCTCTCTGTCTCTCTCAAGTGTCTCTCTGTCTCTCTGTCTCTCTGTCTCTCTGTCTCTCTCTCTCTCTCCTCTCACACACACACACACAAACACACACACACACACACACACGCAGATGGAAATCTAAAGCAAAGCATGCCCCTCCTCTTGACACCACTGTTGGAAGCTGGCTGATTTTAAGCACTGTACTAAACAGACATTGACACTTCATGTCACACAGATCTGACAGTCACAGAAAACACACTTAATATGGCTGAACTCATTGTTATAAATGTAAAAAAGGACGCTTGAGATTATTATGAGCAAAATCAAGGTGTTGTAAAGACATTTTCATTCACATCTGTAATGATAAATACTCATTTAAAGTAAAAATTATTTAGAATGTACTTAGAACTTAATTGGAGTGTATTATTTAAAAATACAAGCTGGATGTGGCAACATTCAGTTATTTGTATTTAAATGTAAAGTATCTCACAATTACTATGTTACATTACCTTAAGGTGAGTTGATGAAAATTTAAGTTAAAAAAATTGATTCTTGTGAAAGTTATCATTTCATTATTTCAAGTACTCATAAGGTCTCAAAAACCACTGCAAAATTCAGGTTATTTTTCTTCCAATGCCAGTTATGATGACAAACTTTATTGGTTCATCAAACTTTATAGTAGAAGAATGTGACTTTGTTTCTAATAAATTATTTTTGCATATATCACTCAAAGCACAAGGTCTAAATATTTACAAACAAAGTGCATTATTAATTTAATTGTCACAGCTAACTTCTATTATATTTTTCTGCAATATGCAAGGCATTAGAGAGTAGAATCAAATTCTGAACATGAGAAATAAACTGATTATATTGTCCTGGAAAAATCAAAATATAACAAGCTTGAAAGGTTATTTCCAAAGCATCCATGTTTTACATAGGTGAGAAAAAGCTTTAATAGAATTGATGAACACTGGGCCCAAAGAGAAAGTAAATCAATCCCATCATTTCTATGATGCTTATAAAGCCACACATTCAAAGAGGAGGAGCCTTTATAAATATAAAATAGGTTGCATTTATAAATCCTGGTCTCCTCCAACCACATATGACAATTTAAAAAATGCATTTATAACTAACTCCAGGAATTCTGATCCATCATTCTACAAAATAATACCAGAAAAAAAAAAAGATGATACCACAAACACATCAGAAAAAAAATTTTAGGAGAAAGAAAAATTCAAAAATATCTACTGTAGATGAATGTTGTCACTAGAAATAGTTTAAAAGTATCCATCCAGACAATCTATCAGCATTTTCACACTACTTGGTAAGGCTACAGTGGCTCACAGGAGAGGAAGTCATGTGACTTTTCTGTCACTGGATGATCTGGAATGTTCTACAACAGGAAATCTCTTAAAATTTTGGTCACCAACCCATGGCAACACTGAGAGGTGGTGGGAGGTATAAGAGGCAGAGCCTATTGGGAGATATATAAATATATATATATATCAGTAGAAGGCAGAGGGAGAGTCAGATAACTGGAACAGAGCCTGATTCTGAAGCCTCAAAGTGACACACCCCCTCCAACCAGGCTAAATCTCCCAATCCTTCCCAAACAGTTCTACTAATTTGGGGCCAAGTATCCAAGCATCTGAGCCTGTGGAGGCCATTCTCATTAAACCACTACATAGCTGAAGCTTTATTTATACTTTAGAGTACATGAGATCATTTTTAATTTGAAAGAGTCATAAATATTTTAAATATTGATAAAAAGGTTGAGGCCTAAGTATTGTTGGGTAGAAGACTTTAGAATTGTCGAGACATCATGAATGACACCCAAATGAGTGTAGAAATGTAGAATATTTTCTTGGGAGTTTGCAGGGAGGCTGAAAGCCCAGCTCCAACTCAGAAGCTAAGAGCATGTCTCCACATTCGAATGGAATCCATGTTCAGAGCTTAAAAGTTGTCAGAAGTAGCCATATTGATGTGGTAGCCGACACTGCTAGAAATCAGTTCAGTTAGAACAATTAAGTCTAGATGATTAAGTTAATTATTATACACCACCAAGGAAAAATAAATATGGCAGGTGATGGTAAATAATTGTAGTGTTATTTTTCCTCACATGGCAACTATAATATTATTTGAAGAATGACACAAAATATTTATGTTTTAATATGAGCAATGCTTAAGTCTATGGAAGAAGTCACAAATATGATTTTAAAACTTCAAAATAAAATTATACTAAAGACAACACTTAATTGTGTCTCCCCTCAATATTTAGTTTTAAACATTGTTTTAGCATGTACTGAGGGGTTTACAGAGTTCATGTCCCTGTAATTTTAACTCTATAGTTTTGTTTCCATCGCAAAACCTTGAGTGTTTCCAGACTTCATTTTTAAAACTACCATATACCATTACATTTTTCTGAAAAGTTGACATAATAAATGGTGTTCAAGAAGGAAGCTACAAAATCAAGATAAACCAGAGACACAAATTTGGGAAGTTCTTTCATTAAACAAAACTGAAAATAGGTAAAGTAAGAATAAATAATGGATAAATGAAAGATTCATTTCACATATGAAATACAAAATACAGAAGAATGAAATTTACCTTTCTTTTGGGGTGCCAACTCCATGCTTGCCTAGTAGATGAGTATTTAAGTGTTTCTTCATTACAAAAGCAACCCTAAAAAAAAAAAAAAAGAAAGAACAAAAATAAATTATATAATTATATCTTGACACTTGGCTGGAAAATCTTAGAAAGCATTTAAGAATGTGTCTGGTATAGGCATACATTAGCAAACGTAGACATACCCATTAGAACAGTTCTTAGACACTGCTTGCCTCTACTCAAAGTATCCAAAAGATCAAAATAATGTTTGCGGTTCCTTAGTCACTGTCTCCATCATCAGTTTGCAAGAAAGAAAAAAAGTACTATGATATAATATACATTGCCCCATAGACGATCTCACACTTCAATCATGAAATGCACTCAAGAAAATATCATTTTATTACAAATTTAAAGGATTATAAAAAAGAAAATGAATAGCTGTATGAAGCTTCATTAAAAACATGGTAGTGATTGAAAGAGAGATTATTTTGAAATGACATAAAGGGTTCCTGTATCTTCAGAATGCACACACGCATACTTGCATTTGGTTTTGTGCAGAGAAGATGTCAATATATGTGAAACAAAGAGTATCACCTGATCAACTATCTTAACTCACAAACACATCAGGGATAAGCACACTTATGGAATGGAGAACATGCGTGCAGCACACGCATTACTATCCTTGCACATAGCACCACATCAATTATGTGACTCTCAAAGGCACCAGATTTCATTCTGAAACATTAGACAAAATGGCTAATTTGAAAAATGGGTAAAAAAAATTTACTGTTGCAACTTAGAGTGTAAAGGGCTTGCAAACATTTTTGTTAATTATGTATTACAGCTGTCCTTCATAAAGTTAATTACTAATAGCTGAAAGGCAACAGAATCTATTTGCATATGTGCATGAAAGGCATGACACATGCAAAAATATGATTTTAATTAGCATTCTATGATATGAAAGGCTACAAATCAAATTGGCATGTTATAAGACTCTTAACATTAAACACTGAATTCATCTGGACATGTTTGCACAAATGGGCAATGTGAAGAATGTTGAGTAAAGCAGCCTCTCAGAAGAGATTTGCAACTAAAAGAAAAAGCCAAAGAATCTCACAAAATCTTCATTTTGAAAATATCACCTATTTGTTTATTTTCATATAATATTAGGAAAGTGTGTAGAGAGAAATATATTTGCATTTTTAAATAATTTTTATTCGTTATTCAAATAAACTTGCATACACTGAAAACACCATTCATACTGTTTTACATAGTAGGAAATAGTATGACAATAGATGTTTTACAACCAGGAATAGCTGGTCGCATCATCAATCATTATAATGGAAAGATAATAATCACATTTAAAGAATCAAACTGTGATAATATTAAGTGGTGAGCAAAAAAACAACAGCATAAGAGGTTCTATATTTGTTTCTGCTTGATTTGGAAAGAATAAATAACATTTTTCATTTCCTGAAAAAAAGAATACAGCAATAACAACAGTCCATTTAAGTCATAACTTTCCTACTGTCCTCCATTTTCCAATAATTAAAAAAACATAAAGCTAATAGCAAAGAGCAAAGGTTAAAAACCCAAAGTTGCAAAGCACAGCTTATTCATGTGACCAAGTACAATTTAAGAGATTTGAACTCAGAAACCAGAGTGCAGTTTTTTAATAGAAAACCATTTATTAATTAGAATGCTAAGGTTTAAAATAAAAATCAAGCAAAAATATTCCAATACACAGGGAGGAAAGTCTTACCCACACGGTCTAAGTCTATAAAGGGATTCCATTGTTAAAAACTCAAGAGGCGACTGGTCACTCTTAGGGAATACTGGAGAAAATGGAAATTGTGTGTAGTCTAGAACATGAGATTATGTTCAGTTGCAAAATATTTCCTAATCCAATTTAACCTAAATGCCAATTCTTTATATTTGGCTCTTTAAAATATGACTAGTGTGATACAAAACTGTCAGTATAAAAAAACACTCAGCTGACCAAAGAGAAAACAACTGGTAGTGATATTCTCCACTCACTGTATTAAGAGACTACTGACTTAACACTTTAACATAATTCATAGATACAACCAAAATCAAAAATATCACTCCAAAGAAGCTAAAATTCCTCACTCCTAAGAAACAGCATGTTCTTGGCCTGCATGTTACTTTTCATTGACTATGTGTCAGGTATGAAGTGAGTTCTGTACAAAACCAAAACCTAAACCAAAACTAAATAACATCAGCATTCTTGGAAGTTTCCTCTTCTATTCAGAACACAAGACTATGGAGAGTGGCACAGCCCATCAGATGGCTGTGCTGTCCTTTCCCCTTTGGAATCCATTATCACAGTCAACAGCACAGAGGAGGAGGAGAAGGCACAGGGCTAGGGCAGCATGAAGGAGAATGGAGGCCAGGCTTGAAAGCATGGAGCAGAGCACAATAGGCAGGCAAGAGATACAACTACGTGTATAGACCATAAAGGCTTTACTCTGGGAACAGCCACTGTAGGCACCAAAACAGAGATCACTTACCTGGCTCACATTTTAACAGGAGTGGGATCACTCTTTCTATCTCTATCTCTCTATCTCCGCACCATGCGTGAGTGCATGTGTATGTGCATGTGTACGTGCGTGTGTGCATGCTTTTTGGCACATGTTTGCCACAGACTAAATAAAGAAAACGTAATTATTTTTAAAATTTGATTACCTAACTGAATTTAACTGATTTGCACATGATAAACCAGCCTGCCTCCATCTTGGTTTTAAATGTCATCTTACAGTAAAGACAAACTAGGCTCATTCCTGTTTATAACTCAATCTCAGGTTTCAAGGATGGGCTATGGACACCTGTGCCTTAACTACAAATGGTTCTGCACTGCCTGTCCCAAGAAACTGCCATCATGCCTTTGCTTCAAACAGTTGTGACAACTACCTTGCAAGCCTACCTTTGCTTTAAAAGGTTGTTATGACTACTATCTCACAATCACTTCTGTTTCAGGAGATCGGTTGTAACTAACTTATTACATTTATTACACTTACATTCTGCTTCTAGAACAGTGCCTATTTTGCACACCAAATCCCCTATTTGGAAACTCCTTACCCCACAGTTTCAAAAACCTGTGCTTCACATCCAATGCTGAGCTCCTGAACCCCATCTTGGGAGCTGGCAGCCAGTGTACACAAATTAAAAGGCTTCCTTTAATTCATTTGGCTATGATAGTTTGGATGGTCTTTCTCCTAGAGTCTTTGGAATTAACACAAGTGTCTGAAATTGTATCACTTAAATTGGGTTTGGATGTTAAAAGTACATGACGGTGCTAACATTTACATTCTAGTTTTCAAGAAATAGTTCTTTTTTTACTTTCAGTTCAAAATAGTTTTTCTACACGACTAGATTATGAAAGCATCTCTTCTTTCAGTCCTTTGGGTTTAAATAGTGTAACATTCTTTCCATTTCACTGTCATGAATGGTAATCTGCCTTATGAAAATAAATTCAACATAATAAGCACAGAGAGATGTAAGAAGCAACAAAAATCCAGTGGTACCTTGCCTGCCTCTCTAACTCACACCTATGTGTAAGGCAGGGTGCTGAGACACTGGTGCCATGAGCCAGATCTAACCCTGGGGCTACTTATGCTCTGCTGCAGACAGACTGCACTACAACATGTGCTCCTGAGGGTTGGCTGCCTTCACTTCTATTCTCTCTCTATGGAACTATCACTTTCAACTTTCCCACTTACATAATTCTTACAATTTCCCCTATATAAGTATTAATTGGGCTGAGCATTACCTAAATCACAAGTTCATATTTGAGCACAGCCTTCTGAAGGGTATTGACAATTTTGGGGAAGAAGTTAACCACAAGCCACACTTGACAAAAGACAAATTATGAAGCAACTGATCTTGTTAGTTCAAAGACAGCATGTGACAAACATTGAAACGCAGCACCCTGATACCCACTCACATCACCCAACTACACACCACACTGACATCCTACTGAGACACCAGCACTCATTATCCAGGTAGCCTACAGTTCCCACACAGTTGCACAGAGTAAAAGTCACACTCAGTAAAGAGATGGTGATCCAAAAATCAAATTATTAACATTTTACATCTCTACTAAAGTAAAAGGTCACCAAAAAGACAGCAGGCCATAAGACTAGCTGGAAAAGGCTAATGATTTAATATAAGAAAGTGACTACACCCATAAAAATGTGTGGAACTACTCCAGGTTAATGTGAACTCCTTCTATTATACTAGCCAGAGTAATGTTGGCTCTTTAAGTAAAACATACATGCCTAAAGGAAACATGGAGAACATCTGCACAATGGATACTACTCAGCTATTAAAAACAATGAGTTCATGAAATTCTTAGGCAAATGGATGGAACTTGAAAATATCCCGAGTGAGGTAACTCAGTCACAAAAGAACACACACAGTATGCACTCACTGATAAGTGGATATTAGCCCAAAAGTTCAGAATAACCATGATTCAATTCACAAACCATATGAAGCCCAAAAAGAAGGAAGCACAAAGTGTGGGTGCTTCAGTGCTTCTTAGAAGGGGGAACAAAATACTCACATGGGGAAATATGGAGACAAAATGTAGAGCAGAGACTGAAGGAAAGGCCATCCAGAGACTGCCCCAGCTGGGGATCCATCCCATATACAGTCAGCAAACCCAGACGGTATTGTGAATACCAGGAAGAATGCCGACAGGAGCCTGTTATGGCTGTCTCCTGAGAGGCTCTGCCAGAGCCTGACAAACACAGAGGCGGATGCTCACAGCCAACCACTGGACTGAGTGTGGGGTCCCTGATGGAGGAGTTGGAGAAGGGACTGAAGGAGCTGAGGGGGTTTGCAGGCCCATGGGGTAAGCAACAGTGTCAACTGGTCAGGCCTCCCTGGAGTTCCCAGGAACTTGACCACCAACCAAAGAGTACACATGGAGGAACCCATGGCTCTGGCCGCATATGTGGCAGAACCCATGGCCTTGTTGGATGTCAGTGGGAGAAGCGGCCCTTGGGCCTGAGTGTGTTCTGTGTCCCAGTGTAGGGGAATGCCAGGAAGGGAAGACAGGCAGTCTGGGGAAGGCCAGTAGGAGAACAGAAGGCCAACCCTGGCTCTGTCATTTAGTACAGGATAAAGTGGAAGATGTTATGTGCCATCCCCAATTCTTAATGACCTCAGGCAAATGAAGTCTCTCCAGGAAGGAGAGCTGTGATAAAGTGAAAGTTCTGGCATCCTGAGGGCAGGATGGCAGTACAACATCTGAAGCCTGGTGTTAGCATACTCCTCAACACAATCTAGTAGTTGATTTGGTTTTACCTAGAAAGACACATGATCAGATAAACAACTTCAACTCCAAAATACCTACATTCATCTTGGTAATAGTACAGTGAACAAATGCTGAAATAAAATTCAGCTCACACATGACAGGGCTTAGAATGTCACCAATAAGCTACCTCAAACAACATTCCAGTGTGAAAATCACTCACCTAAAGAACAATTCACATACCCAACTCTTCTCGTAGGAATGGTCCCCTATAGACTCCTGTGTGAATGGCTGATTCATAGTGAGTAGTACTATTAGGAGGTGTGGCCTTGTTAGAGTAGGTGTGGCACTGATGGAGTAAGGGTGGCCTTCTGATGCAGTGTGTCACTGTGGGGACAAGCTCTGAGGTCTCAGAAACTTGAAGCAGTTTATTTCCTGCTGCTTGTGGATCCAGATGGAGAACTCTCAGCTTCTTGTCAGTACCTCAGAACCATTTTTGCCTCCACAAGTGTCATGCTTCCCACCATGACAATAATGGGCTAAACCTGTGAACTAGAATGCAGCCCTAATTAAATATTTCCCTTTATAAGAGTATCCATGGTCATGGTGACTCTTCACAGCAATAAAACTCCAATGAAGACACCCCTAAAGGTGGGATGAACAAAAATAAAGCACCCTAAAGCCATGAAACAGCAAGGAGAAAGGGATGTTGTCTCCAACACATGTGAAGAGTAAAATCTTGGCCATATTAACATGCACGTGCTGGAGAGCCACCCAATATTACTGTTTTATCATGTGTGCACATATTAACAGACTTACATCAGAACATTATTTAGAAAATGAGTATCTTAGTGCAGGATCTATGTAACTACACTCCTTATAGTGTGTGAAGCTGGGAAGCCCAAAATCAAAGAAATTGAAGACTAGATATTAAGCTAGATGTTCCTCAGAGCTGGGGCCTTTCCTATATTTTTACATGAGAAAGTGGTGGATGTGCTTGCTGTGGATGCTCGTAAATGCACTAATCTAGAGGATGTAATGAGCTCCCCAGACTCAAGCTCTTACAGGAGAATTTAGGAAATACAAACTTTTCATAGCTCAGCAAAGTTGGCATAAAGTCCCAAGAAATGTGAAAATAGAAAACCCTATAATGGCTTTGTTTATGCATTTAAGGTGCTAGAGAACTATAATTAAAAGCTCTGTGGTAAGAGCTAGGACCTTAGCTCTATTTACCACATAAGTGAGCCTGAGTTTTTATAGTCATGTTAAGTCTCTGCTTCCTAATTTACAGTATGCAGATAATTATACTTACTTTATATAGGTGAGATTTAAAAAAAAAATACCTACTACATAGTGACTACTAAACAAGTATTACAAGAGTAACGGCTAGAGGAAAAACAAGGAACAAATTAACACATAGTGATTCCCGATTCAAGGAGAAGAGAGATAAACACAGCCACAGTTATGCCCCTTTACAGAGAGTGCATATTTCCAGTCTGGATAGATGTGAAGGAACACAAATGGACAAAAGCCAGGCTGTGACAATGCATTACAGAGAAGTACATACAGCCCAGGGCAGCGAAAACTTGTATGTAAGAACACACAGGACTTAGCAAACACTCAATATTCTCTGACAGCTTAGAATCTGAGATATTTGCCCTGACCAAAAGCACTGCTCAATAAAAAATCAACAAATTGTTAGTACAAAATTAGTGCAAACTGAGCAGCATAGTTCTCACCATTAAATATATTCCATAATATATACCATGAAGCAGATCAATTTATTCCCATAATAAACCCATGTGGCTAAAAATAAAACTATAAACATCAAATAATGGTTCTTAAAAATACTTATCATAATCCATTTTCTCATGTTAATTAAAAATATTGAAAAATATATTTAACATGATATTATTTGACTTTGGAGTTACATATCACTTGTAAATATAGGATCTTTTTTCTATTTTGCTGAATATGTCTTTATCCAACAGGTATAAGTATCTTGAAGATAACCTTAAGTGAATAGTATTTTATACTAACTTTATATGGTAATTTCCATTTTGAATAGTGTACTTTCTTAAGAGACAAATTACAGGTATTTCGTTGTGCTAAGTGTTCATTTCTACTAATGGCTGCTACACATCAGGAGAACTACAACTCCTAGGAGTGCCTACAAGCTTCATTCAGACACCAGCGGATATGTCTGATTGTGTAGCATAGAAGTAAGACTGTAGATTCAATTATCAAATGTAAATTTGTATTTTAATGACAAGGACACTTACAGGAGTGGAGAGGAAAAAAAAATGAGGCCCAAACCACAGGATACCAAAAGAGACCAGAAGAAAGCCATGAGTGTCCAGAAGATGGAAGATATAGAGCCTAGGCCCAGAGAGTAGTACACAATAGTCCATGAGAAGTGGAAAACAGTAAAATAAGACATCTGTACCCAAGGCCTAAGAAAGGTATGCAAACACAGAACACATTCCTGCAGAAACTTCCTTTTGTACTTTCATCTACAGTACAAAAAAGGTTTAGCTAAGTGTAGCTGCACTATTTGCTACTGCTGTCTGTGCAAAAATACAGATAGATATAAGATGTAAGATAGATAGATGATAGATAGATAGATAGATAGATAGATAGATAGATAGATAGATAGATAGTTTTACTTTCTGTTTTGTGTATGAATGTTTTGCTTACACCTATGTAAGTACACCACATGCATTCAAAGCCACAGATGTTAAAGAGGGTGAGTATTCCCTGGTGCTGGAGTTAAAAGACTGTTATTACCCACAATGTGGGTTGGGAACCAAACGCAGGTCCTCTACAAGTACAGCCAGTATTCTCTATACTGAGCCATCTCTCCAACCAGTACTGACTAGGAGCTAATGGCTTGGTTGCCAAGACTACAATTCTCACCGGTTTCTGATTACTTCCTAATCCACACTATTGGACTTTCTTGTTGGACATTATACTTTTTACCTTCACATATAAAGAAAGTTCACTTCCTGAGCTTCAAGTACAATCTCTTTATGGAGGAGTCTAAAATGTGTATCTCTACCCATGGCTTTTCTGAGGTGATTTTTCACATCTAAATGATGATACATAAGAACATGTCTGATACTCAGTTACAAGGCATCTCTCACAGAACAGCTAAGTCTATCTGTTGTGCCACTGTTCCAATTTAGTAATCTTATCCTAATGCTTATAAACCCACTGTTTCTAACACTGTTCCCACTGACACCTTACTTTTCTTTTCCTACACTATTAACTATTTCAAACTATTACACTCAAAGACCATGACTTCTGGTTTCTCATCCTGGCAAGTCATTCTGCATCCCAACAGCACATAACCACGTTTGCTCCAGCCCTCAGATCATGATAATACTGCTCTAGACAGAGCACCCAGCTCAGCTCAGCAGATGGTAGTCCTCCATCAGCACACGGAACTGGTCTTCTATCTCTGGAGATGTCCTCCAATGGGAGTCAGAAATGACTAAAGAAAAGCTGCATGCCAACCAAGGATGAGGTTAGTTCAGACATTCAAAAGTAGTGTATGATCAGAAAATATTTTGTATTAAATACAATTACAAAAAATGACTATATTTTAAAATGGCAAAGTATCAGAGAGCATCAAGTAATTACCTGCAATTCTTGAAAATTTTGTATTCCAACATAAACATATGTAAAAATATATATCAACTAAAATAAACATAAACTAAATTAACTCTGGCAGATTTTATCTTTGTCCCTATAATTTTCTAAAATAAGTAAAGAAATGGTTTAATAAAAGCAAGCATAATATGTTTGTTGTTTCCAGGTCATTTTCTTTTCTCGACTGAATTCTAAAATTCCATCACAATTGAACATAGGCATAACCCACTCATCCTGACTGTAGCAAAGAAGCTGAAAATGCAAAAGTAGGACTAGTGCCTAGTTACCTTTCCACAGAGCTCTGCTACCCTACCAATGAAAGAGCACAATCCACTGCAAAGGGAGACACATATGCAGTACAAGTTCATACACAGCCGCTCAGTGCAGCAACTCCTTCTCAAAATGAACAAACTAAGAAGAAAAAAATCTACCAACTGATATAAAAAAGGAATTTTTTTAATTGTGGGACTAAGAAAGTATGCAATATTAAAAGAGAACACACACAAATACTCATGGTCATATATTCTCCATGCTGGTTATTTCTTGTCAACGTGACATGACATTAGCTAGAGTCATCTGGGAAGAGAGAGCCATAACTGATAAAAATTTCTCCTCCAAATATTTCCTTGATTAATAATTGATGTAGAAGGGCCCAGAACACCATGATTGATGCCACCTCAAAAGGTGGTCATGGGTCGTAAAAAAAGCAAGCAGTGCAAGCAGTGCAGAGTAAGCCAATAAGCATTCCTCTGCTTCAGTTCCTGCCTCCAGATTCTGGCCATGAGTTCCTGTGCTGACTTCTATTTCTCATTAACTAAAAGGGCTAAGAAGAAATAAGCACAAGTTGCCTTTGGTCATGGTATTTAGCACAGCAGTAAAAAGCAGAGACAACCTGTATCATTCAATATGTATGAGATCATACAATCCCCACAAAGTTGTTTAAGCACAGCTTGTTGAAAGAATATGCCACCATATTTTGATTTGCTGATATGCATGTTAAATGAACAAAATTGGAATTTTTTATCTATCAATATTCTATCTTATAAATAAAAGACAAAAAAAAATACACAAACCACATGAGGTTTGTTAAATTCACATTCTGAAGAGAAAAGGAACTTTAAAGAAGTAACAAAATCTACTTCTCAAACTCTTTTTTTTTTTAATTTTTATTTTTAATTTTTTTTCAGCAAATCAAAAAAATTTAAAAAGCATTCAAACAGAATAAAATGAAAAGAAACAAACAAGCAAAATACCAAGGGTCAGATATACTTATACAAGAATTCTATAGAGCCTTCAAACAAGCAATATTTTTGAGTTATGTTTAAAAAAATTCAGAACCACAATAAGCTCCTTCACAAAGCAAATAATATTGAAATAGTGAAATCAAGTGTAAACCCAACAAAAATATATAAATTATAGTCCAGTATCCCTCATGAATATACATACAAAAATTCTCAATGAAGTAGTTGCAAACTGAATACAAGAGATATAAAAAAATAATATTCCATGAATAACTGAACAACTTTTTTTTTTTTTTTTTTTTTTAGAAGACCGTACTCCATATACAGGCTGCATGTTTTGGGATAGCCCCCACTCCAGATGTTTGAGACCTACATGAAAACCAAGCTGCACATTTACAACATATGTGCAGGGAGGCCTAGGTTCAGCCCATGGAGGTAGATCTGTGTAGACTAGGTATGCTGAGCTCATGAAATTCTTAGACAAATGGATGGAGCTAGAAAATATCATCCTGAGTGAGATGACCCAATCACAAAAGAACACACATGGTATGCACTCACTGATAAGCGGATATTAGCCCCAAAACACACAATACCTAAGATGCAACGCATAAACCTCATGAAACTCAAGAAGAAGGAGGGTGCTTTTGTCCTTTTTAGAACGAGTATCAAAAGATTCAACCAGAGCTCCCAGGACCTAAACCTCCAGCCTGAGAACAGACAGGGGCAAGCTGTCCTCTGAGAGGCTCTAACCAGCAGCTGACTCAGACAGATACAGACATCCAGAGCCAAACAGTGGATGGAGCTTGAGGACTCTTAAAGAAGAATGGGTGGAAGGATTGTGGGCCCTAAGAGATAGGAACTGCACAGGAAGATCAACAGAGTAAACGAACCTGAACCCTTGGAGCTCTCAGAGACTGAATTACTTCTCAAACTCTTACAAAATAACAACTAGGTTAGAACAACCATGTCTTTCATCGTTTCCTTCTATCTCCTAGTACACTCCATGGGGTTCTGCCATTCTTTTGGCTATAATTATCGCATCGACTCCCCCTGCCCACCACATTTGAAAAGAACCCTTACAATGTTATAGAAGGTGGGGATATAGCTCATTTAGACAAATACATGTCCAGTATGCATAAAGTTTTGGGTTTTAAATAGGGCACTTGTAAGCCAAGTATAGTGGAAGAAGAAGAAACAACCATTCAAGCACATCTCAACTTCACACAAGGTCATGTCTGCTTGAGAAATATGAGACTATATCTCAGGGAAACATTGGAGGCAGCCCTGCTTATACACTGAAGGCCTAAAATCAGCCATAGGCCTGACATACATGCCTGCTAACACAAAGGCTTGGGTCTCTGTGGAAAAACACTAAAACAGATGGCTATAAGCTATTGTAAACAAGCAGCTTTGGTGGAAAATTGCCAGCCTGAGTAGTCATAGACCTTGTAGATAGGTAGCCTTGGTGGATAGTACCAACTTAGATAAGGACAAGTAAATCATAGGCGGAGTTATAGTGACCTGTCCCCAGAACCTTCACCCAGCTGACACTCTGTTCTGGAAGATATCTGTACTCCCCCTGAACACCTACGCTCCGTGTCATTGCCTTCCCCACATCGTGCCTTTTTGCATATATAACCCATTTGGAAATCCCTGTTTTGTGTATAAAACCCCGGTTTGGTCAGCCTATAGACAAGCCGTGATTCTTTGGGTCTTTGCCTGTTCCTGCCCCCTCTTTCAAGTGACCTCCCCGGACACCTGTTTAATGCCCTGCTTGACAGGACAGGAAACTATCAACAGCATGCAACTTTATTTAGTAGAAAATTATTTTTATATATTAAAATTTTAATTATTTTTCTGGATAACTGTACTAGTCCATGAATATAAACCTTGTTTTATCTACTGAAAAATCTCATGAAGTAACAAAACAAACAGATTATATTTCACACTTCTCAAAAAATATTCTCTTTACAGAAAGAGTGTTATATGCTTTTACGGATACAAATTTTAGATACAATATTCAAAATATTCCTCAAGAGATATACAATACTGTAATAAAACATCTAAAACACACACAGTATCCTATACTATCCAAAGAAAAGAAGAAGAAGCATTCAAAAGGAAGGAATTGCTTTTTAACAGCTGATTCCACTTCAAGTTAATGAGAGCTAACAGGAAAATGTAATTATCATTCTCAAGATTGTAAATACTACTGTATCTCACTCATGGCAAAGTATTGTAGATTTTCAAATACTAACTGCATCCTAAATTATACTGAAAGCAATCCATATTATGGCTGTTGTGGGTTTTGTTTATATTTATATTTAAAGAGAGGGAAATGGAATAAAATTTATTGGGTATTTTATGTATACCAACTAACTTAAATTTGACAATATATTTTATTCACAAAAAAAATCTGTGCCATGTACATATTAAGTAAGTCTAAAAATTCTACAAAGGATGTGGTGGTTGGGGTAGAAGTCAGAGACTGCAAATACAACTTGAGAATGCAATTACTAATATGGTACATGGGAGTTCAATATGTGTTCACATATTTTCTGTATTATATGAGAAATTAACCATAGATATATCATGAGGAAATGTTCCTGGGTACTCCTAATGAGAAAGCAGGTCACAGAAAAGCATTTAAATCAAAGCCCAGAATAACAGGAGACTGAGGCTTATCCTGCTTCACCCAAAACTACGCAAGGGTGTTAGATTTGCTCCCTGAGTTTATGATGGAGATTACATATAAAGTATTGCCAGGACTCCAGAGTAGCATCTGTACAAAGATAATATAGATCATGAAGACCCTAAAACCCAGACATCAGGAATATGTGAGTGTGTATATGTGTTCACACACAGAGACAGATAAACAAACACACACTATGAGGTAGTTAAATGGAGTCTGTAAAGCTCAATTTCACTTTTCTAAGCTATGGAAATCTTATCCAAAAGACCTATGCAATGATGTAAAAATGAACAGTGATGAAAATTACGGTTTTACTGGAAGAATATTATATCACTCAAATAGGAAAATAAGTATTTAACAAGGATTATTATATACAAAAGAACAATTCTAACAAATACCTCTGTAACCTTAATTTTAAGGTGCTAAGCTGCGTGTGGTGGCATATTCTGTAATGGTGGAGGCTAAGGCAGAAAAATGAGAAGTTTCAAAGCAGCTTGGGTTACATAAAGAATTAATCAAAAATAGAAAAGAAAAATGACGTATCTTGAATTAAATAGAGAAATGGTAGGAAGAAAATATCTATAAACAGTTAACAACCTAAGAAAAATGCTTAAATATGATGTAATTCAAGAAATGAAATAACTCTCAATAAATGATTGCTATTAATAAATTAAGGCTCTCTTCCCACTGAAGCATGTAATTCTGGTATCATCTTTATTGATTAAATCTGCAGGTGCTAAAACATACAAGGGTGTCTATGTCGAGGAATAAAACACTAATCAATAAATCCAACAACAACAAAAAACAGATTTCCAGCTTTATATGCAACTTGTTTTCAACTTTCTGGCCTAACAGTTTATATAAAGAGAGTGGTGAGCGCCCTGACTCCTAGGCAGTGTATGAGAATCTGAGACACTGAACCTAATGGCTCAAACTACCAGGCTATAACATTCCACTCACGAACTGGCATCCACCAGAAAAAGTTTAAAGAGAATTTCTTCTAAGAAGTTTGCTCACAAAAACAGTAAGCTGTCTCAACTCCATGTAGTTGAACTGGAAGGTCCAAAGAAAGAAGCTGAAATGGGAATATTTTGGAAAAAATGAAAAACAAAAATAAGTTTCCAAAATTTAACAGTAAATAACAAGAGTTCAAAAACTCAACACAGGGCAAACAGTGTAAGCACACATATAATAAACAGAAAAGTAGAAAATTAGACAAAAAAAAATAGCTATAGCAAACCTAAGATAAGAATGACAACAGATTTACAGAAGCAAAGGAAAGACCACAAGAACCAGCAGCTTTCATCTGCTGCCCGACAAGTACAGAACCCAGCCATGAACAGGGCTGCACAAACATCATGGTGTGGCAGCAAATGTGTGAACTCAACATGAAGGTCTGAGTTCAGATCCCCAAGCCCACATTTACAAAAGCCAAGACTTGTGATATGTGCATAGGAAACAAGAGTGGAATGTGGTCAGGGACAGAGCAGAGGATGGCTAGGGTGGGCTAGTTGACAGACCCAGTGAAAGTACATTTCAAGGAGACCTGACATTCTCCTCTGATGGCTGCAAATGCACACATGGACAAGCACCCACTCCTACATATGCATTACACATAGAAGATCCACTCACATGTTCTCATTAAAATCCATAGAGAAAGACAGAAAGAACAAGATACAGGGAGGTAAGAAAGATGGTAGAGAGACAGAAGACAGATAAAAGATAAAATGTGTGACAGGCCTACACTGGATATCATATAAAAAGCAAAGTTTTATTAAAAACTAAATTCATTTATCTCATCATACCAAAATGTCAACATTCTCCTCTTTTGAAGATAAAATCAAAAACTGAAAGAAAACTTTACAAATCTTGTATGTGGTAAGATATTTCTAAAATATACAGAAACCTTAGAGTCAATAAAAAATGGGAAGCTGTATATTCTAAGATGAACAGAAGACGTCCAGAAACCTTCACCAATGAGGAAAGCAAGACATACAGAGTCACATTACATAGTGAGCAGCACAAAAAAATTCAAAGGAAATCTAGAATGGGATTCTCTGAAGCATCTAACAACAGGAGAAAGAAGAAAGAAAAACTCCTGAGTGTCCTGTCAAGTACATGGACTAGGAGCTAGTAAACATTTCTGGTAAGAATATAACCAGGAAAATCAAGTGAAAACCGGAACTGATAAAAATATTCATGTACAAGTGATCCCTGTAGAGACCTGTGGCAGGAATTTCCCTGACCAATCTATTTTAAATATTAGTGCAGCAGGAAGCCTGTGATTGGACAAGGAAGAGAGAGACAGAGCTAAAAGTGGGGTAGAGCAGTATGAAGGAAGACAGAGAAGCAGGAAAGTGAAAATGGAGCAGACATGAACCCACATGGCTTTCTTTAGTAGCCTCATGTAGTTATGCATATCAAAAGGTTAGGATAATGGGGATAACTTGTCTAAACTGTGTGGGTGTCTTGTGTGTTGAGTTTTTAACAATATACAAATCTGGCTGGTTACCTAGAAGCTTTAAGAGTTTTGATTTACTAAGTTACTGAGTATTCTGATATCTAACCCCAAGGTTGGGGGTGACAGCAGGCAGAGGCAGCAACCACTCCATCGACTTGGAGAGGTGGGGAGGTGGGATGGGGGTGCAGAACTGAGATGGCCAGGTGGTGCTGGACATAGAGTGGGAACTAGGATGGTGGTAGAGCCCGGAGCCAGCCAGACATCACTTTTTTACTACATTCGGCTACAGAAACGAAAACCAGGAACTGCTTCGGGAAAAGCACCAACTCAACTAGTGCAACACGGATGTTCAAGGAAGAGAATAATGAGAGGAAACTATTGAACCAACAAGTAGAGATTATCAACTAAGGGATTGTAAATATGTCAAAGACCCAAATATGATTCTACTGTAACTGAAAAAAAGAATAACAAATGTGAAACAGAGCAAGATCAAAAGAAGAAATGAACAATGACACCAAAAGAGGAGGAGGAGGAGGAAGAGGAGGAGGAAGAGGAGGAAGAAAAATAAGTAAACATAAAGATTTTTGCTCTAGCCTATAAACAGAAAAAAAAAAAAAGTTCAAAAGAAGAAGGACAGGGTATAAGCCACCGAAAAAAATACGGGAGGCTAATGGAAAACTATAACATTCATGTAAAACATCATTTGCAAAATCCATGAAACTTAGCAAACATGGAAAACATCCACAGACACAGACGGCATAATCAACCTTCCTACTAATGCCAAACACCAGAAAGGAACCTTAAAAACTGCAACAGAAAACTTGCCCTATATTAGATTAGTAGGCATGCTTGCTAATTAAGATTAGCAAGTGATTTAGTCTCAAAACTATTAAAGACAGAAAAGCAAAATGTTCAAAACACTAACCACACACACACACACACACACACCAGGAACTGAACAAAGATGAGTATATATAAACTAAAGAGTATAATTGCAAACACAAGGAGATATTAAGACAATCAGATGAATAAAACTCAAAGAATTCATAGACAGCAAATCAGACCAAAAAGAAATAGTAAAGATAATCCTTAGGCTGAGTCTGAAAGGAAACAGGCAGAAATTCATCTCCACATCGAGAAATGGAAGACACTACTAATAGTGATTACCTGGATAAATGACAAGAAAATACAAAACTATATCTTTTATTTCTACCTTTTATTTCTTGCTGGGTTGAAAGATACCAACTTAGAGCAACAATTACAACAAGACATAAAATGTATAAAAAAAACCCTGAATCATAGTAATAAAACAGAGGAAGGGAAATTGAAACTACACAGGAGCAAAGCTTTGCAGAGTGGAAATTAATTTGGTATTCAGCAAACTGTAATAACATAAGTTACAATGTTTACTGTCATCCCCAGGGTAAAAATTAAGAAAATTTAAATACATAAAATTTACATGCATATATAAATTATATATAAATATATATTATATACTCATATATATATATGTATATGAAACTACAAATCGAATTAAAAAGATAAATAAGACAATGCCAACATAACATACAAAATAAAATAGAATATGGTGAAACAGAGAAACAAAAGAGGCATTAGGATACACAGAAAGACAGCCACCCAACAAGTAAGTATAAACAGTATGGATTCAACATGTCCATAGTCAAGAGTAAAGAAATAGGCTTAAGCACTCCAATCAAAATGCAGAGAAAATGTATTTTAAATTAAAAACATTCCAGGGGCTGGGAAAGTATTTACTTATAAGCATGGGACTTGAATTCTCAATTAGAAAATGCCCTCTTTCCTTATATCCTGTGGGCAGCCTATGGTATCCTGCTTTGATTGATGATTAATGTGGGAGGGTCCCGCTCACTATGGGAAGTGCCACTTTTGGGCTGGCGGATCAGGCTGCTGTGAGGAAGCGGGCTGAACAAGGCATGAGCAGCAAGCCGGTGAGCATGACTGAACCACAGCCTTTGTGTCAGATCCTGCCACTGCGTTCCTATCCTGACATTCTTCAGTGAAAGACCTTGACTTGGAACTGTAAGATGAAATATCCCCTAACTCCGGAAGTCACATTTTAGTTACAGTATTTATCACAGCAACAAAAACCCTAAGGAACAAACACCCTTTTATAACCACATGTTAGTAAGAGGCATTAAACCTTACTTTCCAACAATTCAAACAACGGTAGAAGGTATCATGCAATCAATAACCAAACAAAAAAAGGATAACGTACATATAAAAATATAACACAAAACAGGGCACTAAGACAAACCAGTTACTGAAGAAAGTAAAGGGCAATTTCAATTATGAATAAGTAGATCTAGAATGGGAAGCAACAATAAAAGCTATTTGTGCACCTATAAAGAAAAGCAAAAACTGACAGAATTGGATGAAGATGTTGAAATTCAAACAATAAACTATAAGTAGCTTCAAAATTCCTGCTTCCAAAATATGTCCCACAAAATCAAAATAATGTCCACCGCATAGCATAGACTCCAAGACTGTCCACAAGTAAAGTCAGTGAAGGAAACGAGCCACTGAGTGTAATCACAGGAGTTTATGTGATAAATTCATAAATCTTTGAGATTAGGATCTGGAGAGATGGCAGAGCAGTGGACAATGCTTGACTCTCCTTTGACAGGACAGAACTGGGACTTGGTTCCAGCACCCAAGAAAGGAGGCTTACAACAACTTCCTGCAACTCCCAGTCCAGAGCATCCAACGTATTCTTCTGATTCTTGATTGGTTAGCCCTGAACACATATATATGAACAATACTAGATGAACTAAGCGCATGCGCGCGCGCACACACACACACACACACACACACACACACACACACAAATCTTTTAAATTAAATTAACTAGTATGTATCAATTAAAGAAGATTCTCATAAATAAGCAGTGGATCAAAGAAGAAAATAAGAGCAAGTTCAGAATATACTGAGATAATAAGACATAAGAAAGAAAATATCAAAAGTGGTGTGAAGAACTACAGAAAGCCCTGGGAAGGAAGACGCTACAAACCTTGCACAGAGGGCATCCCCGCTAAGATTCTCACCACAAAGGAACTGAGAGTTGGAGAGAAATTCTGATTTGTAAGCATCTATATCTGAAAAGGAAAACCTAACTTTACCAAAAGAAACAAAGCACAAAAGATCAGGAAGGAAGGAAGTAAAATCCAGAACACTGAAATAAAATGTTATAGAAATAGGGGGAAAAAAATCAACCTCTAAGTTAGTTACGAGAAAAGATAGAGTACAAATTCAAGATTAGTGTTATGAGGGAAGGGGAACAGGAAGAACAAGAGGGCTGAACCTTTCAATTGAAAACGGAACACCAATACTAAATTAACAAAAATTAAAAGCTTTTGAAAAGTACTGTGATTACTGGCACTCAACAAGTTGGACAGACCAATAGGACAAATGGTCAACTGAAGGAGAAAAAATAATTACAAAACATAGAAACACGAATATTTAAGCACTTAGAAACATATAAGTGTGTGTGTGTGTGTGTGTGTGTGTGTGTGTGTGTGTATTTAGAATAAATGTGCAGGGCAGTGGTGGTGCATGCCTTTAATCCCAGCACTTGGGAGGCAGAGGCAGGTGGATCTCTGAGTTCTGAGGCCAACCTAGTCTACAGAGTGAGTTCCAGGACAGCCAAGGCTATACGGAGAAACCCTGTCTCGAAAAACCTAAAAAAAAAGACAATAAATGTATAATAAATATCTATCATACATGAGTTTATATAGAAACTCAGAAATTTTAAAAATAAAAATACATCTCGAAAAACCAAAAAAATAAAAATACAACTCAAATTAAAAGTTGGCAAAGGTTCTGAATAATAATTTTCTATAAAAAAAATATAAAAACAGACAATGAGCAATTAAATGCAATAGTCTTCAGGAAAATCTACTCCAAAATAAAATGAGGGACACTTCACTTAAACCCACTAGATTGGCTATATTTTTTAAAAGACCATGTCAAGTAGGAATATAGCACTGAGGGGCTAACACATGGCAAAGCCATTATGGAAAGGCATTAGTGGCTCCCACAAACTTAAACACTGTCACCACATGAACCAGCAATCCCATTTCCAGATCCACAGGCTTTGAAAACCTTGCACCCACACAATACTTGTATAGTTTACAGGACTATAAGCCATGACACCCAAAAATCAGTAAGACTCCAGATGTCTGTTGAATGAATAAACTGCTACATCCCTATACTATGTCATTACCCAGTCATAAGTAACCATACATGTCACACATTATACATATGAATTGTGAAAAGATCATTCAAAATGAGTGAAGTCAAAAAGGAAACAGCACATACAATATTATATTATCTTCCTGGTATTAAATGTCTATAAGGAGCAAATATATAGGAAGATCATCAGATTATTCTCAAATGGATCACACTCAGAGAGCATTTCATTCATGCTCAACTGAGAAAGAACCACCTCTACCACTCATTCAGGTATTCATTTCAGATTCTACAGACTGTGTATCACAAAGAAAACAATTTTTAAAAACCAACAATTATAAAGTAGGCAAGACAAGAATTGAGGCTACTGCTGAAGAAAAGGTGAAATTCAATGATAACTAGGATTCACCAACAAAAGGTGCAAAGCTGAAGGTCAATGTGAGAAAAGGTAACTCAGTCTAAGAACACTGCATGCATACCAAGATTAAGCACTGACAGGACAATGAATACAGTGAAAAGATTTTGAGTAAGATCTAAGTTTTCCTTTAAGGGAAACAAAATGGAACATGTGCTGGTAAACAGTTGTAAGAAAACTAGAATTCATTGAAAGGAGACTCTCCAGTCCTAAACTCACCCCACAAGAAGAGAAAGATTTACGTAGACAGTACTCCATTAGAAGAATCTAGCATTCCTGGGGAAGAAAAGCTGATACCGGGGCTGCAATATCTGATGCAGAAATAAGAAAATACGCAAGAAGAAGAAGAAGAAAAGGAGGAGGGGGGAGGAGGAGGAAGAGGAAGAAGAGGAGGAGGAGGAAGAAGAGGAGAGGAGGAAAGACAGAAGAGAGAGAGAGAAGAGGAGAGAGAGAGAGAAGAGAGAGAGAGAGAGAGAGAGAGAGAGAGAGAAAGAAAGAGAAAGAAAGAAAGAAAGAAAGAAAGAAAAAGAAAGAAAAGAAAGAAAGAAAGAAAGAAAATGATAGAAATCTATCAAAAACAGTAACACAACAAATCAGATCCAGTTTACCAATCTGGGGACACCAAAGAAACAAAGGTATTCACTGCCTACATGAATCACATGTAGAGTAAAAAGTAATGTGTGCAAGCTAGTACAAGCCTATATATAATTTAAATTAAATAATAATATTAATAGGTTCTAGATAATAGCTCTAGATACAGTGATAGACATTTTACAAAATAATTAGCTATATTAGCTGAAAGCTGGATTATCTGCAGAGGTTTTTTTTGTCAGGTAGCACGGAATGATTTGTTTTAACAATACTGTGTTCTATTAATTTATGTCTTGGTATATACCTATAAAGAGTAGAAGAGAAAGGTGAAAGAATTTCACACCATACAATTTTTATAGTTGTCTTTCAATTTATTTTTTTTTTCAGTTTCTATCAGACTCCTTTAATTTCCTGGTGTCTATTATTGGAAGTTTTCCTTTCCAATTAACTATTAAACTTTGGCCTACAGGTATACTTTCAATCACAAGGTATACTAAAAAGTCATAAAACAATATATTGCTGAAATAATATTCCAAACTGAAACTCAGAAAGCACTAACTTCTGGGATCTGGAAGCCAGCTCTTTTTCAATCAACTTTTAAGAACCAACTGGCAATGCCACTATGTTTCTTCTCTAAAGTCTTCACAGTGGAAGACAAGAGCAAGTGGATAAAAAACAAGGGTCTCCCCTAAGTACACAGCCAGGAATAACACTTACTGCCAGCTGACAAGAATGACAGCATGGGCTTTCTTTAACTGAGTTAATACAGACAGTGTCCACATGAGCTGACAGGCAGGGCTACTTGTCCCAAACGGTGAAGGAAAGAAGGGCGGGTTAGCTGAGAAATGGACAGAAGAGAACAGAGAAGAAAGTGGGGGAGGCAAAGGAGAGGGAAGCAGACCTGTGTGCTCAGGGCTCCAATATTCTATGGCTATGTATAATATTTTGCAAAGTAAAATTGACTGAGATGGAAGCTATTTTGCATGGTACAGTGGCGATGGCTAACAAATGAGAGTTTTGTGGGCTGCATGTGAGTCCCTTGCCTCATCTGCCACCCCTAATGACAGCAGCCACCTGCTGTTTTATTGTCACAGCTGGAGCCAGTTCACACTCCTTGGTGCTGAGCTCTGCCCATGAACACCAAGCTCTCTCTTCGCCTCATTACTTTGATGAACTTTTTATGGTCAGCACCCATGAAGACCTCATCTAGGATTGTGCCACAGCCTGGCTTCAGGGAGTGATTCCAGTTACCCGAGGTGGTAGCACACTGACACTGGCTGCTCATGTCTGCCAGCTAGGCCAGAAGTCAATGTACTGTACTTTTGACACGACAGAGCCCACAACAGGTAAAAATGCCATGAAATCTCATACTTAACAATGTTCCTCCTTTCTCATTGTCATATAAAGGCCATAGACTACACCGTAATGAAGTGTTTTAATGGGACATGCTATTAGAGAAAACCTAATGTACTGTTTATGATTGCTCCCTTAAATTTGGAATCTTTTCAATTTCTACAGACTGAAATTCATTGAAAATTTTTTCTTTAGTTTTTAAAGTCAAAACACATAAAACACAAAGATATTTGCATTACTACATTTGTTTCAGGTAAAAACTCCCAATTTTCTTTTAATAAAAACATGCAGCAATGTTATGTGACTTCAGATTAAACCTTGATTATTTAATTTTGATGATGGAAAGGATGTACACTGTCTTCAAAAGAAAATTCTCCTCAAGTGTGCTTAGTAACTTCTACCAAATACACAGTGGAACTCATTGGAAATGTTGTTATTGGCTACAGAGTGGGGAAAATGTGATGCTTTTAAAATCTCACCATCTTAAGGCAGTTCTTAACTCTATAGTGCCTGAAAGTGATCATGTACCTGCCTGAAACAGGAAACAGAAGGAATCACTAAGTGGGATTCTAGCTGGTAATTTTTTTTTTTTCAAATTAAATTTAATTTACTCCAGAATATGGCTGCTCTGGCAAGGGTTCAGGTCAGTGATCTAGGTCTGTGATCTAGGTCTAGGGTAGAATGCAGACAAATCATAAACTTTTAATCCCTCTGGCTGGAATACCAATAAGTTCTTAATATGCACCTTTAATCCCAAGCAATATAGATAGGTCGGGCTAGTTTGCAGAAGGGAGCATCTATGTTTGAAAGTGACATCTGAGACAGACAAAGCGATGAATCAGAGAAAGATCTGACAGAATGAGTCAGAGATGGGATATGCCGAACTCTCAGGAGAACAGCACTTTAAGAGCAGTCCACTCAGTTGAGCTCAGTCAGTGTAGTTTGAGGCAGTTCACTTAAGTGAGCTCAGTGAAGTGGAATGGAGTTCAACCCAGAGAATAAGAAAGAGCAAGGAGATTAGAACAATGTCCAGAATTAGTCTGAGGCCAAGCTAAGCAATTCAGTGAGAAGCCAAGAAAAGCCAGATAGAATCAGTCAGCTTGGAAAGGCATTTGAGCCAGAAGAACTGGGCTGAACCATTCAGTCAGAGTTGAGAAAAAACTAGGAAGAGTGAACTTATTCAACAGTAAGCCTCTGAGACAATTACATCTAGTGAATAAAAGTTACATTTACAGAAAATGCTACCCAAAATACGTATATAATATATATGTAAATGTAATATATGTCATACATAAATATAATGTATGTGACTGCTTGTTTTATTTATTTTGAATGATAATGGAAATCAAACCTAGGAGCATACAGATGTTTGACAAAGGCTCTACTATTGAGCTATGTTCCTAACCTCAGTTTCTATGACAACTAGATTGTATCACTACTGTAGCTCAGGCTAGTCACTCTTTGACCGAAATTGTTCTTACACTTGGACTGTGCCACATCAGCCCTGTGCAAACTTAGGATTATAGATGTGTACCACAACCACTATCTTAAAATGTAAGATTTGATTTATTTTGCTGCCTTCTCTCCAAAGAATAAAATAATACACTTTTCCTGGCCTCATTCTGATACTCACTGAGAGTCCAACTATTTTTCCTAAATGAATGCAGTAATTAATAATGTCAGTGGGCATGCTGAACTTTAGCCAAATAAAATTAAATTTGGAGTTTACTCTAAATATGGCTAAAGAATAAAAGAAAAAGAATGTCAACATTCACCATATTAGTTTATGTTGAAAAATCAAGTATTCTTCAACAACTATGAATAAATCAAATATCAAAACAATTATAAAGTTAATGAAAGACTAAGTTATCAAATAGTAGAAACTAATTCATACATACACACAACATTGATTCAACTAGGTTCTTTGTAAAAGGTGATAATCTAAACATATTATGAGGGATCCTGGATCTCTGTGTTGTTCCTTTGCATCAGAATAACTGGGTAAAGCCACAGAGACTCTCCCAGATACACAAGCAGTGTATGAATTAAGGCAGAATTTCTGACATTTTGCTGAACTTACATATTTTTCTTTAGCAACATAGAACACTTATATTTACTGTTTATAGAACTTTATTTAAAACAAAAAAAAAAAAAGGAAAGGAAGTCAATGGCTGTAACAATTAACACCTTATCAATTACATCATAACCTAATATAAACTAGCATGCTTCACAAATTCTGCTTTTCTCTAGCAAACAGTCTACAGATCATAATAAATTCATTTGCATTACAAATCCTATGTGGTACCTTTCAGATGAAAACTAAAGGCAAGAAACTTCATTTAGTAAAATCAGGGTACTAGTCTATATAGATAAACCATAGATAATGGTTTACATAGATAAACCATTAACTGGTAATTATTTCTCTGTTGCATCAACAAAGGGAACAGAAGGAAATAACTTTATAATCATATAAATGAAAGACCTAGAAACAGATGCCAAAAAGAAAAGAAAATATCCTATGTAGGAGTGATGTATACACTGATATAGAAAAGACTTAAAGCTAATGAACAGAGTCCTTCTGTTAAGCAGAGTCATGAACAGACACACAATCATTGCAACAGCAGACATGCAAAGTGAATATAACAGGTATTCCTCTCCAATGCTTACTGCCTGCAGGAACTTTTAGTTGTACCAAAGAAGCTGATACAGAAAGTATATCGAACTAAAATTAAACAAGCAGGTGAATGGCAGGAATTCTGTCATGTTGTCGTTTAAAAAAAAATTACAACAGACATTGTTCGTTGATCTTGAACATTCAGACTGGGGGTTAGGGAAGTGTAATGCTCCCAAAGATATAGAGAACGATAACCTGTCACACACTGTTGGTTGGAAATCAAACTGACACGGCCACTCTGGAAATTTGTATGGAGAATCCTAAAAAAACAAAACTTGAAATGTTTCTGACTCTTACTCAGCTGTACCGTTCCTTTAGCAACTGCCCAAAGGACTCAACATCCAACTTCACAGATACTTGTTTAGTAATGCTCATGGTCTCAAGGCTATGGGGATGGGGCATGGCTTAAGAGGGAAAGTACAGGATACGGGAGATATAAAGTAGAAAATGGGGAAATGACAAGGAAAAACCAACTGGGGAGAAGAAAAGGAAGTCAACACAGATCGAGATAGAAGGGTAAAGGAAAATATCACCAAGGCTCATCAAGCCTCATGAAATATTGTTTTATATTTACCCAAAAGGATACATAATAGATCACTTTTTAAGGAAGTTAAGCCACTTGGGCTGGTAATGCTCCCCACAAGAAGCAAAGACTAGGGGGCAAGAACAATGGTTCTCTAGTCATTAAGAGTACTAGCAGCTCTTCTTCCACAGTACCCAGAGTTGATCCTCAACAACCACACATCAGATTTCAACCATCTGCATCACCAGTCCCAAGGATCCAGCACAATTCTGGCAGCTACTAATGTCCCACCCATGACACACTTAAACATATATGAAGGCAAAAAAACACCAACACAAGCAATTGCAATTCTTAAACAAAAGGATTAATAAAATCCCTGCTAGAGTGCATGAATAGAGTGCTTTCCAATAGTTGTTGAAAGGTACATGCCTTCCAGGGCTTAAGGGTGGGCCCCCATTGCTGAACACACTGTACACTTACGATACAGGACGCAGATGACTCAAGTTAAATCTAAGTTAAAAGTCTCTCCATAACTCTTGCCTCTATGAACAGAAAGGATAGTGCAAAGTGTCAAGGAAGAGAAGCAATTAAATAGTTACACCCAGTTGCAATACCTACTAGGCACAAAAGTGACCAGCATGGCAAGCTATGCATAAAGGTATATAAGTGGCATGCACATGTCAGGGAAAACCAACTAATTGGACTGAAAGTCCACTCATCAGGATAGAAATGATGCCTTGTACTGGAAACCTAGCGACCTTCTCAGAGATAAGGAGGTCATGAGCTGCATTTATGATTCTCTACAAGGTAACCAATCATGGTTGCCTTTTCCAAACAGATTTTAGAAACATTTTCGTTACGTAACATGCATCAGGATGCAGGGAATGTGTCCAGGTGTGTCTGAGGTATGCAGCATTTCTCTTATCTCCCTAGGACAGGTCCCATGCACTGAAGAACAGCAAGGAGCTTGATAACAGCTGTATGCCTCACTACACACTTCATGGCTTTACTGTGTATGCCTCTTCCTTAAATAATGGATTACTTCTTTTGAGTTATTTTTTGACCATTTCAAAAATGGCAGCAAATTAGGGAACACAATGATAATTTCCATTTTTCTGGGATTCTTCAAAATACTGATCTGATATTGCTTGTCTGATCATTTGCTGTTATCGGTATACATTCATTGACTAAGTGACAGGCTTCATGAAGACATGTTCATACAAGCATATCATATATGCTGTCTCCACAACTCAACCCCCTTTCTCCCTCATCCCGTATTTCCATTCATTTACCCCAATCAGTTTCATTTCTATATTTATGTCCAGTATACATACACAATGTTATGTTCTATATAAAATCTAGATTCCTAAAATGAGAGAAAACATTCTTCTAGAGAACATAAATAAATGATGACAGCAGTTCAGCAGAAACTATGCCTTGTTGTTCATGGAACTTTAATAACCAATTTTACCTACTTCATATATGTTCAAAATTCTACTTAAGTCAAAATCCTACAAAGATATCTTGTATGTTTTTAAATGTTTAATATGTTTTACATGTTTCAACATGTATTCAGAGAGAAAAATAATAAAAAAAAAAACATATTTTCAATACCATAACTTTAACATACTACTAACAATGCAATTACTTGACAGCATTTGAAGGTGTGCCTAGCCTTCACACAAAACACTCCAAAATCTAACTGTTTACAGTACTAGAACTTAGCTACTATAACACTGGGAATTCAAGATATTTAAATATTGTTCCAGTTCTTACAGGTATTGGATTTAAAAAAGCAAAACAAAACTGAAATTCTGAAAGAAAAGCAAAACCCTACTCTTAACTTGGCACACAACTGTAACAAGCAAATCATTCCAATCAAAGAAAACAGTAACAAAGTAACAAACAAGACAGATTTATGTCAATATGGTTTGTTTGTTTGTTTGTTTGTTTGTTTGTTTTTTGAGACAGAGTTTCTCTGTGTAGCCCTGGCTATCCTGGAACTCACTCTGTAGACCAGGCTGGCCTCAAACTCAGAAATCCACCTGCCTCTGCCTCCCAAGTGCTGGGATTAAAGGCATGTGCCACCACTGCCCAGCTATAAATATGTATTCTTAAACTAGGAACAATACACAGAGATAGCCATCCATGATTATAGAAGTAATTAACTAAAAAGAACATGCTAGGATAAAAGGGAAAAAAATAACCTTTGGACTTCATACTATATACAAGTGTAAAGAAAAAAGATGAATTGTATGCTTTAAACTGAAAGTTCACTATGATCATTACTACCCAGTGGCATTCACTTAAACTGTTGTTTAAGTCTTTCTGAAATTATCAGATAGACCATAAATACCTTAATAATGTGAAAACAAACAAATATGGAAACTAGTAAATAAAGGCAAGTAAATTATTGTCAAGATCACCAACACACTTAAGCAGCATTAGAAAAAAAATCCATCTTTGCTATAAAAAAATTCATTATATTGAGTTGGGAATATACTTCTAAGTCTACAAAAATCCCTGGCTCTGACAAAAGAAAGCTGACAGTAAGCATAGGTAAGGTCAGGGCTCACACTCTCATCCTGCAGGGCCCTTTCAAAGTAGCATGCAGTGTCTTCCACTCCACAATAATGCAAAAAAATGCAAAGAGTAAAGAAAATATCCAGTCCTTAAAGTTCCTAGCCTAATGAGAAAAAGAATACCCTAACAAGTGACACATTGTTTCTCTGAGTAGGAAACAGAAAAAGAGGAGCATTTGGAGGATACTACTAATGAATTTCCAGAGATGATATACTGCCCGAAAACTCAGGAGCCTTTCGTGCTAGAGGTTAAAGTGAATCCCTGCAATGAGAAACAAGACCTAAATTTGAGCTAACTAATCAAAATCCCATGACAACAGTAGCTGTCTTCTTTAGCACATTACAGTAATTTAGGATACACTACTTACTGATTCTGAGAGACTATCAATTTTGAAATAAGGAGTTTGATTTAATAAGAGCTTAACAAATGGAAAAAAAGGAGTAAGTAGCAATTAACTCTAAAACATATCACAACTTCAAAAATGTTAAAATATGAAAAACTGTATCTTAACAACAGTATATAACAAATCATAAAATACTATTTCTTAGAGATAATAGACGCAATATACAAACATCTAAGAAAACAAAATGTACCAAATGAAGCTCACAGCACAGAATAAAATTTCTTTCACAACATTTTAAATTGCAAGAGGTTATTTCTTTTAAAAATACCTGTAAGAATACCAATTAAGGAACTTCACAGATCTTATAGCACAACAACAACTCATTATGGTTTCAGCCATACCAATCCTAAAAGGGAATATTATATACTTCAAATTACAACTTTTGATACCTCTTATCTAATTTAATAATTTAACTCAGGAAATCTATTTTATGAATTATGACATGTAGACATTACCATAATATCTAGCAAAACATTAAAAAGTAATTGAGATTTCTTGTGTACACACACACACACACACACACACACCACATATACCTTAGAAGAATGGATAAGGCCTATCCAAGCAACATTTATGCTTTGTCTAGATAAACATTAGACAGAAAATAAAAATGTTGTTAATATACCTTATAAAAGTGCTTTTAGCTCAGTCCAATGAATTAGCCGCTGTGGTACCCTTCCTCAGAGAGCCCGTAACTTGGTCCTTCTCATGTTTCTCAAGGGTGGTACAGCCAGTCAGACTTCCCATTAAATGTCATTCTCTCCTCTACTCCAATCTACCCTACTCATAGGACTCCATCCTCAGGTTCTTGCCAAACATCTCTGGGACAAACATTCCATCTACCCTTGCACCTCCCTTACTTAGAGTTTTCTAACCTACTATCAAAACTACTTTCAAAGGTGTCCTGTTTACAAAGGGAAGTAAGCAAATATGTACTGAAGACCTATCACTTACAGGGTAGTCCTACTTATTTGTATGCAAGCTTCAGTGACTGTGAACTAGAATCATTAGATTAAAAAAAAAAAAAAAAAAAAAAAAAAAGATGCTTGAAACAAATGAAACTTCCTGCTTTCTGATATAGTTTTAAGAGGAAAGAAAATTAAACAAATGAACAACATGAGATATTGTAGTTATAAACTGTGAAGAAGTAAAAACCAAGATGTTTCTAAAAACACATTACTCTGGGATTCAATAGTAAAGTGATATAATTTAGTCTGCAGAAAAAAAAATCTTTTGATGCTGTTATTTACAACACTAAATTTAAAATTTTAGATTTCATAAAAGGAATGTCACAGTACTTATTTAAAAAATCAAGTAACAACAAAGTATAATTCAAGTTCCATCTGACTATAGAGTTTTGAGACAAATAAAATAGCAGGTTTTTGTTTGTTTTTTTTAAGCAAGTAAAGTCAGAATTGCACATTTCCTTCTCACTAAGATTCTTGCTTATCTCAAAATTCACTCGCTTTGAGGAAGGGACAAAGACCAAATGCTTTTAGACTTTACTTCTAGGTGGCACTGTCTTTTTATGCTAAAGGAAGACTTCCTAAGTGGTCTTAAATACTGCATTAATAAAGTGAGAATTTCCTTATCAGGGCTGGGATATGGCTAAATGCTGAGTCAGCAAGAGGAGGGCCAGGGATTCTATCCTCATGACTGAGAAAGATGGGGGACAGGAAGGAAGAATATTTGCTCAGGAAAAATCTTTGGAGA
This sequence comes from Mastomys natalensis, assembly GCA_021653895.1. NCBI lineage: Eukaryota > Metazoa > Chordata > Mammalia > Rodentia > Muridae > Mastomys > Mastomys natalensis. The sequence continues at coordinate 132,055 of JAJTUV010000647.1, forward strand.
ATGAAAATATTGCTTAATTCATCCGATTTCCACCTCCACTAGAACCATAGAGAGTATAGAGAGGAGGAGGAGCAGTTTTTATTAACACACAGAGAAGTAGCTAAAGCTATTAACATCTAAAGGACGATCTCACAACCACCAACCAACCAAGAGCACATCAGGGCTTCTTCTGTCTTATCCTTGTGACTTCATAAAGGACTATAGGCAAAAGTCACATACCTGCACCTTAGTAAATTGGACCCCATTCTAAGGTTTGTCTTCCAATCCTATAATATTCAATAATTACCAAGTCTAGTTGAGCAGCTTCTCTAACAGGAGAGCCAAAACCAGGTGTGATGGTGCAGCCCTGTAATCAGCATTCAAGAAGCTAAGGGAAGGGGCTGCGAGCTGCAGGCTAGCATGAGCTACACAGTGAGACCTTGTAGCAGAGGAAGAAAATCAAACAAGTGGAGAGTGATAGATTTTAGACTGTACCACACTAAGGGTTGAAACCCATAAACAACAACTGTCCTCTATCACTAACAGGACAAACTGCTTCCATACCAGAGGTCCCTGTACTGTGTAAAGATCTTGCTGTATGTGTCTGAAACAAAGGATATCTACAGCAAAGTATTCATCAGACACAGAAAAAAAGGTATATATCCATACCAATGGTATATAGACATATATATGTACATGCATACACACGATATGCTTATACATTCTATAAATATGGTTACACCTAGAGATCGAAGGTCAGGCTAAGCCCATGCCAGATAAGCACTCTACCACAAAATTCAAATTATATACAGACAAACAGACATGTACAGCGTCAGATGCAGATCATGTGACTAGACTAGAAGTTGTAAAAATCAGTGCTAGTGTATTAGTACTAGTATTAGTGTAGAAATTAATACTCAGACTCTTATAACATATGCAAGATCCTTTCCTTATTCTTATCAAGGTAGATTGTATAAACATTTAAGTTATAGCTGTCCTTCAGCATATTCCAGTCCAAGAAAATAAGTAAATGCTTTCTACTCAACATGTTTGAGTGTATATTTGCATAGCTATTCATGTAGCTGTCTATACATGTTTACTATCCATTAAATAAACATCTACACATATAGATACTGACATGCAATTGTAAATATACATGTGTGCTAAAGTATACAAAATGACTGTAAAGAAAATATTTACATTTTATTGTACTGATATTCAATGGGCTGGCATCTGATTTCACATACTATCCACTGACTTCCTAGCAGGAATAATCCTGATACCATATGTTCCTCTGTAGCATCACTTGATGATCTTAAGTTCCTGTGATAGTGGGAGCTCACAGCCAACTATTTAAGAGGACAGAAGACTGGATCTTAGACGTACTTCCTAGAAGGTGTAGGACACTGAAAACTGGTACTGAGTTAATATCAGATTCTTAGCTATAACCATATTTGCACAGGGTAGGAAATCTAGAAGAATCATTTGCTTACAACTTGCCATTGAACTGAGATACCAATGAAACTTTCTATTATTTCAATCACTCTATGCCTTACAAACATTAGAAAAAGTGGCTCATATCTTTCTAGTTCTTTGAGTTGAAGAAATGCATATTTAGTAGATAGAACGTAACAGGAAGTGTGGGGCGGTGGGCTGTGGGAAGCAGCTGGGTGCCTGGTTGAGCAAGCCTTGAACCCCGGACCTTTACCAGGACGGCAGGTGTTCGGCGCTGCCCCCAGGCCCTGGTTCTTTTCATTCAGCTTCGGCCCTCCACAGCCTCTCCCAAAGAGAGGTCTATGACTATCAGTCACGAGGAACAGTGCCTCAGGCCCTCCCACATGTAGATGAGGTATCTCTAAGCTCTCCGACCAAGCCAATAGGCATTATCTGCCAGACCCTAACCCACATGCAGATGAGGTATCTCCAAGCTCTCCGACCAAGCCAATAAGCGTTATCTGCTGTCAGACCCTAACCCACCCTGAAACTGTATATAAAGGCTCTATTCGGGAGAAGTAAAGGTGTGTGTTCGAGAATCATCTTGGTGTCCGGGAGTTTTGTCTCAAGAGCTGTAACACTTGGGGAGAGATCCGCTCTCCCGGAACCTTCCTGGGGCACCAAGCTGCTTCCTTGCCTGCTAGCCGGCTTCTGTCGGGCGAGATAGGTGCAGCACCTGGGAGTGACCGAGCTGTGACAGCGGAGACTCGAGCAGAGGCAGCAGGAGGCTGGCAATCTCTCCTCCCTGCTTGACTCGCACCCTTTTGGCCCAGACCTCTCACACCAGGCTGGCTGAAGACCAACAGACAGCGGAGATGTGGTAGAGGACCCTCTCTGCTCTCACTCTGTCTCAGCGGAGATCATCGTGGGACACCCTCCAGAACCGGGACCCACAAGGAAGCATATACAAATATACATACAAAATGAGAAAACTGAGTATATGCCGAAATAACAATCCCTAATCCTGAGAATAAGCCAAGTTTACACATTATCTGGATGAGGAGCCTTTACTAACATTATTAGACTAAGGACTTACAGACAGGTGGTATAACTGGCTAACCTGGGTGGACCTTAACTACAACACATGTGCTAGTGTTGAGAAAGACAGAGCAAAAATGGACCCAGATATGTAGATAGAAGTGGATGTAGAGGATAACAGGACTACAGTTATGATGTCAAGGGATCTAGACAATGGAAGGGACAAGGATACATTCTGCCCTAGAGACTCCAAATGAAAACAGACTCACTGACAACTGAATTCTCACCTCACTACTGGTTTCTGATATCCCCTAATTAAAAATACTTAACGGTTATCTTCTGATGTTTTAAGACACCAGGTACAATAAATCCCTGAGTTTTATGGAAGAAATAGTTCTAGGATCCTCAGACTCCCAAACCTCAGGATTCTCAAGTTCCTTATTCATATGCCAACCTATTCCCTGTGACTGAAGTCTACAGTCCCTTTGACTATAGGTCAGCTGAGTCACTGTTATCACCTCATACACTTAAGCAGTTTTTTTGTCTTTGTTTCAGAAAGTCAAAGGAGCAAGTCTGCATATGCTTGGTACACATGTAACTTATTCCTATCATTTGCAGGACAAGATAGGCACAGAAGAAGAAACTAAACACAGGACCAACTCTCCCTGTAAGAAAGTATGAGAGGCTCAGAAAATTAAAACAAATTTGCCATGAGATTCAGCACATTTTTAACTAAAGCTCTATAATGAATATTTAAGACAGACACTATAATGAACAGTAACAGATCAGCTGGGCAAACAGGTCACAAGTCCTTTTTACATATAGAATTTCCTTTAATTTAAATGCTCAGAATATTATAAAAGCAGTTGCTCTGAACCATTCAGTTTAATCTTGTATATGACAGGCATGCTGTTATCCTAAAATATTAAATATATTTTACTTCGGTTTCGAAGTCCTGCGTCACATGATTTTCAGGAGACTGGTTTTCTTCCATGTTTTACCCTGCCCTCCCACACAGTTGAAAAGCTCAACTTTGAAAGGGATTGTCAAAGTCTGACATGAGAGACAGAAGATGAGTCCATGGGTAAAGTTACTCATGTCAATGCCTAGGGACTGAGTTTATCTCTGCCATACAACCATGTGCATGTACATATCTAAATCCTACACTGAAAATAATAATCAGACATCTGCCACAGCATTAGGAAGACAAATTCAAGAGGCAATAATAAATATTAATAAGGAAACTCATACTTGCTTTGGCATGGGAAAAAATGCTTGTACTAATAGACTGGAAAGCAAAAAAAAAATATGAAAATTCTTCCTGGTTAGCTGGGTGGTGGTGATGCGTGCCTTTAGTACCAGCACTTAGGAGGGAAAGGCAGGCAGATCTCTGTGAGTTCTGAGACCAGGCAGCCTGGTCTACAGAACAAGTATCTAGGGCTGGAGCTAAACAAGAGACCATCTTAAAGAAAAAAAGAATTTGTTAAGAGAGGAGACTGTTGCTTCTGTTATTTTGCTAAAAGGGAGGCATTGTTTGTGTGGCTATCTTCTTTGGTTTGTTGGACGGATTACTTTCTGCTCTTTCTAGGGTATGATTGCTCTCCTTGTAATGGGTCTTTCCTGCTATTATATCTTTGTAGTGCTGGTTTGTGGAAAGATATTGTGTAAATTTGGCTTTGTCATGGAATATCTTGGTTTCTCCATCTATGGTAATAGAGAGTTTTGCTGGGTATAGTAGCCTGGGCTGGCATTTGTGTTCTCTTAGGGTCTGCATGACATCTGACCAGGATCTTCTGGCTTTCATAGTCTCTGGTGAGAAGTCTGGTGTAATTCTGATAGGTCTGCCTTTATATGTTACTTGGCCTTAATTTGTTCTGGTTAACAATGAATGAGGTGGTTTTTCCATTCATCTCATTGACACCCATAAAAAAAATAATACATCTAATGACATGAGTTGGATCTCTGGGACCCACAGGTAAAATGAGACCTGATTCCCATGTGTTGCCCTCTCCAAATATGCACGGTCCCTCATGGATGCATGGGAATGCATATGCACACATGAACAAATGTACTGTTTTAAAGAATACAATTAACCAAGTACCATAAACTGAATTTACAAAGAATGGTGTCATAATATTCAAGGAATTTACTAATGTTCTAATGTAAAACTTCTTTTGTTTACTTTTTTATTTCCCCATAAATAAGCATGTAACTCAAAATATCAATTACTTTGAAGAATATATAGTCTATGTTTAAAAGCTTCTGAACTTTTTTTTATTTCATAAAAGCTCATGCATCCTTAAAAACTTTCTTAAATGAAAATGCAGTGTTGTGGATAGCCCCACCTTGTATTTTGATCCTAGTTCCACCCTTCTGGGAGGGGCTGCAGAGGATGATTAAATCTGTACACAGAGGACATCTTGTAAACCTTCTGTCCAATTAAAACCTGTAAAATAAAGGCTAGAGCCAGAGATTGGGCAGTAGAAGGGGAGGTGGAGAAAAAGGCTTAGGGGAGGAGAGAGTGAGAGGAATTCGATATAAAAGGCAGAGCAAGGGCAGAAGAGAAGAAGTTGCTGGGGGGTGCAGAGGCAGAAAGAGAAGCAGAGGGAGAAGCAGGAGGAAGCTGAAGCAGAAGGAAGCCGGCGGTAGAAGGAAGCCAACAACGGAGGACAACCACAGGACAACCACACGCCTAGATTAGGCAGGTTTACTGCTACACTACTCTAATCCTCGGCTAGGAGATCCCTTATAACTTGCGATTCATCCAGGCTGAGTGGCTGTTCAGCTCCGTCATCTGCTCTTTGTAGGCCTCTCAGATCCACTCAGCTTTCAATACACACTAGTGTAGCCTAAAAGGCTGCCTGAACCCTATTCAGGGGTTGAGGGGCAATGAATTTTTATCTCAGATTAGTTGAGTTCTAAGCAACTAGTTGGGCGCCAATTTGTAAGTAATTATTTAACCCCCAAATTTGCTGCTGTAAGATCTCCTACCTGATGGAGACCAGTAAAGGAAAACACAACTCAGCAATTATCTTATAAATAGCACGCCGGGATTGGGCAGATTTACCACTGCACTACTCTAATCCCCGGCTATGAGATCCATTATAACTTGCGATTAATCCAGGCCTCCTGGTTGTCCTCAGAGCTCCAGCTCCTCCTTTGTCGGCTTCCTTCTACCACAGGCTTCCTTCTGTCTGCTTCCTCCTGCTCCTGCTCCTTCCCGCTTCTACCTCTCAGTGACTTCCTTCTCTTCTCCCTTGCATCTCCCAACGACTCCCTCCTATTCTCTTCTGGCTTCTGCTTCTGCCTCCTTTTATATCGAATTCCTCTCACTCTCTCCTCCCCTAAGCCTTTTTCTCCGCCTCCCCTTCTACTGCCCAATCTCTGGCTCTAGCCTTTATTTTACAGGTTTTAATTGGACAGAAGGTTTACAAGATGTCCTCTGTGTACAGATTCAATCATCCTCTGCAGCCCCTCCCAGAAGGGTGGAACTAGGATCAAAATGCAAGCCTGGGGCTATCCACTGGGAACTAGGATCAAAATAACAAGGCTGAGGTTATCCACAACATTGATTCAATCCTCCTCTGGAGCCCCTCTCAGCGGGGTGGAACTAGGATCAAAATAAAAGGCTGGGGCTATCCACAACAATGCAGCTTTTAGATTCATCCAAAAAATGGGCTCATAAACTGTTAGCACTCACACAGACAGGATAAAGACTGAGCTTAAGGAAGCCCCTTTGAGAACACTGCAGATGCCCTTCTTCCTACCTGAACTCAGAAGTACCGAGATGATAAGCTCATCACTACACAGCATCTAGTTTGTAATCCATTCTTAAATTCTACTTTATAACCAGTAAATTTCTAAATTCAATTGACTTTTTACTGAATCAAACCAATGATTTAGAAACCTAAAATATGCCTATGTTTTCATAAGCCTTTGAATATTCACAAAAAATTTCTCTATGGTGAACAATTAAAATTATAAATGCCTATAATTAACTTTAAGGAATTTATGAAAATCTACCCAAAAGTCTGAAAATCACATTATAACAAGATATCTGTATATTAATCATGTCTGACTCCTTCAGAATATATTATTTATGATGTATGAGTTTTATATGTACATATGCAGGCAAGTGTGCACACATGTTAGTTTCACTGCTGAGAACATGATTCTAAACGGAAACATGAGGAATATGGTGGTGACCATCAACCAAGTAACTTCAATACTTACGGATAAAATAGTCTGATCACTTAATACACATGTACACATAAAGTTATCATTATGTATTGATTAGCTTAGCTTTTAGCAAAACACAAGAGTGTATTATATTTCTCCAGAGTTAAGAGTATTTAAAAAAAAAAAAAACACAAATAGACCATTACCATTGAGTGAATTTATTTTCCCCAACAGTACTAAGGATATGCAAAATTTTTATTCTTTGGAGTTGCTCAGGAAATGATTAACATCAGCTCTGCTCATTATCTCCCTTAACAAAACTTCGCTAAAAACAAATAAATCAAAAATGCCTGCACTATTCCTGAATAAATAAATTAGGGACCTATTTGGTGGCAGCAATGATATTTTAAAAAGCTTGTGCAAGCTCATTGTACAATTTTATTATGAAATCCCATTTGATAAAAAAAAAAAAAAAGTGCATTTATTCAATTTCAGTGTAGTTTTTAGTACAAGAATTGATCTCTCAAAATTTAACAAAACTTTATAACGTATCTAAAAAGTGCCAGCTCTGCATCCCAAAGAATGCAGTCAGTGCTAATTAGGAGTGGATGCTCCACAAGATGCTTTCAAGAGCTGAGCCTGTCTTTTCCTTTTTTAGATTACTGTTTTTATTTTAATTTTTTAATTTTAATTTTTTTTTTTTTATTAATCATTCCTGTCGCTTACATCTCAAATGATATCCCCTTTCCAAGTTATCCTGCCAAGACCGCCCATACCTTCAGCCCCCTCCCCCCATCCTCTCTGCCTCTATAAGAGTGCTCTTTTTACTATAATGGAAATATATGAATAACAACAGCTACTAGGAGCCATAACTATGAGATCAGAGAAAACAGACAACAATACTTACATCACAGAAAACTTAACTCTTGACTTCTTGAAAATTAGTATTAAGATCAGTTGCAGAAAACTCTTTATACATTGGACATAATGCCTAAAATTCTGCACAAAATAAATGTCACATAACTACATGACCAAGAGATCTTGTGTTAAACAAAACTAGCTATCAAGTTTCTGTACTTTAAATGTTTAAAGAAAACTTACTAGAGAAATAGTACTAATTAACAAAAATGTTAAGGGGAAAATTAATGAAGTGATAAAATTGCATTTATTTCAAGTGGAAAAATCAATGCATTCTAGATAGCCCAGCAACACTGTAAGCTAAAATCTAGAAAGCACCAATGAGTCAATCTATATTTTATTCCCATAATCACTAAAAATCCATTTTCTTTTATGAATGACAAAAGTTATTACAGTAGAAGATCTAGTATAGGAAATACATTGTAATTATTCTAATCCTACCATTAGAAGTGCCCTGAAAAATAACTCTATGTGAGAGATTTCTGCCATGTTCACAAAATAATTCAATTCAAAACACAGTAAGTAAGCTTTTTATTGCTGTACTCTAAAAAGATTTTTCTTGAAATTAAAAAAGCATGTAAATTAAGGTGACTGAAACATGCTTTCATGTAGCAGAGTAATATGGTAGCTATTCATCACCTGAAGTCATAAAACACTAGGTCTCGTCCTTAGCATATTCTAATGACGCCTATCATGCAAATGAGAGTGACCTTTTCCTTGCATTCTGCAAGTTCACATTTATTCCAGGAGTATATAGAGTTTGCCAATACAAACTAGCCACAGACTGCGTAATTACTGTAATCAATTAGTTGTTAGTGTCGTTCTGCTCATTTCCAGCTAATGTCAACTAAGCCATTTTGAGAGAGTCACTCCTGACGACAGCTTTTCTGTTATTATTTTTTAAATGTGGGAAAGAAAAGGAAAGGACAGGAAAAAAAAATGGAAACACACAGATTTGCAGCAATATGGCTGGGAGGGCTGCAGGCTGCAGGGCTGTGTCCCTCCCCAGTGATGTTAAGATTCAAGACAAAACTCTCAAGTTGATAACAAAGACTTCCAAGCAAAGTTGCTTATCCTTAAAATGACATTGAAGTTTTCTGCCTATACAATTAAAACATTAATATTTAAATATTTAAATGAAGGACACTCTCCTGTGCTGCAGTTCAGATTTGTAGAACTTGGGCCCTCTTCTCAACGGTTGAGTAAACAGGCCATACCCTCTGTTCAGAAATAGTCTATTCTGCAGACAGTTATGGATAGGAAACATTACGGCAGCCGGTAATTAAAGTAAAAACTAATACTGTCTCAGAGATGGGGAGTTTTGTAAAGGAAAATCATTTATCATGGCTTACTGTTCTCGTAACTAAACTATCTCTTTTTTTTTTTTTTAATACAGTTTAAAATATCCATCCAAAACTAGCATATTTATTATGAAATGGGGCCAACTTCCTGATCTTGAAGGTATTAACTAGTATCAGGGAGCAAAACTATAATAGGTTGTAGAAAATAATTCTACACATGTGACAAACATAAAGCCTTGGGTTTAAACTGAAAGCATCAAAACCAAGGACCAACACAAAGCTATTATATCACCAAACACACACAGAAAAGCATGTGCGCACACACAGGCACACACAAGATTATTTTTGCAAAACACTATGGTATTTTACTTGATATAAATGCCTTAATTATTTCAATAAAAAAATTTTCCTTCTCTGCTGATTCCTAAATAAAAATATTAATTTTATGTCAACCACTGTATCTACCTATATTCAATCACTATACTACCATTATGACAATAAAAATTAGAGATAGGCTTTATTTCTGGAATATTAAACATGTAGTAACTAAAATATGTAATTAATAAATTTGTAACACAAAAGGAAATTATTGCTCTTATAGAAATAAAACTGATTTATAATACATTAAAAATTATGATCTGAGGAAAATTAATACAGATTCCATGATATTACCAAAAATCAAAATAAGAGTAAAGATATGTCAATTCTATTTGTACATGTCAGCCTGGGATACCTAAACTCACATTATCTCTGAATTAATATATTCATGGGTCTTTATAAACTGGCATATACATCTGTCAGTGTGTGTATGCATATATGTACACATATATACAGATATATCTACAAGAGAATTGGTATTTTGAAACAAAGAAAATTCATGTGGAGGGCATATCATGTGGGTAAGTAGATATAAATATACATGTATATTTATCTATGTGAGTTTATCTACTTCAATAAAAGGCAAGAATTTAAATCAAAAATTTAAATGTAAGCAAAATGACAGGCCCAAAAGCATATTTATATGCTAGATGAAGACATTCAGTTTCTCTATTTGTTATTATGTGAATAAATTGCCCTGAAAGCTATGAACTGGAACTAAAAACGTTCCCTATGTAGAGGACTATACAGTAAAGATTGTTTGGTTTGTTTGTTTGTTTGTTTGTTTGTTTGTTTTTTTTAATACTTAAAATTCTGCAATGGCAGGGTATAGTGGTACAGGCCTATAATTCCAAGCACTTTAAGGGCTGAGTCAGAAGTATCACAAACTTTAAAGCAAATAGGACTACAGGAAGACCCTGTCAAAAAGAGTGGGGGGAGGGAGAAAGGGAGAGGGAGGGAGGGGAGGCAGGGAGAGGAGTAAGAAGAAGAAGAGGAGGCAGGGAGGGAGGGAGGGAGGGAAGGAGGAAAATAAAAGACAGATACAAACAGGATAGGAAGGAGAAAAGAGAATGGTTTTAAAAGGACAAAAACATGCTAAATCACCTATGTTCTCCTAATATAAGTAACTGACGATCTTGAGAGGTTAGTTGCAGTACAATAGGCTACTTTTTCAAAGGTCCAAATAATTTTACAGTTGTGGGGGAAGATTTTTAGAAATATTTATTCCTGTGGTGATACATACAGTAAGAGAAACAATCCAGTAGCACTGAGCAGAGGGGAATCAGATTTACTGGATGCTTCTGTACACTACTGGAACCAACCACCTCCTGCAGCATCAAACACATACAACTTGTCCACAATGACACAGAGCCAAGCAGTACAGAGATTGTTCTTTTCATTCTTGTCAGAAGAATAACCCAGTGTCGGTCTTTGACAGTTACTGAGAAGGGACAAGAACAAACAAGATAAGGAAGGAGGGAACTAACCAGCAGATCTGTAGGGCCTCAGGCTTCCCACAAAGGCAGATGCCAGGCACAGGCAGAAAACAGTTGCTCAACTTGTCTCAAAGAAAAGGCTAACATGAAATGCTTCAGGAGAGATGAAGCTAACGGAACACTGCTGCTCAACTACAGGATGATGTCTTCATGGTAAACACTTAAGACAACTTGTGACCAGAGTCCTGTTACGACACTAATTGTCCATGAAAGCTGACCTGCAGCAAAGCAGCACTGTTCAGTTCCAATAGAGCAGGCTTTCAGGGATTAACATGATTGCAGATGACAAAAGACATTCACATATCAGCAGAGCCTGAAAACAGGATCACTATGGAGTCCTCCTTGAAGACCCTTTCAGACCCATACATCAAGAACAGAAAAGCAAACCAAATATACTGTGCCAGATTTTCTACACTTCATACCTTTGTAAAATCCAATGATGGAAAACAAAAGACAGGAAAAGGAAAATAATATTTTTAAAGTTTCATTTACTTACATTAGAAGGAAAAATACCTTATGATAAAACCAAACAACAATAATTTTCTATTCATATATACTCAATGAATGATTTACTGTTGCTAAAAAGTTTCAATTTGTTAAGAATACTTAATATAGAAAAATGTTTAAGTATGTATAATTTTTAATTATTACAGCATTTCAATATTTTCTATAAGCTAATGAGTGGGTGAAGCACCTCTCTTAAGCAGTAATTCAAAACCACATTAGGTGACATTAAATTACATTGCTCATTATATGTTCTATAAAAACCATACAGACCGAGACAATTCTCTGGGACTAGTTAACAGTTGATAATATGTTAAGAGGTAAGTATTTTCTTTCACGGAAAGCTGAGACATGTGTTCTGTAAGCCATGACCTAATGTTGAGTGGGGTGGCACAAGTCTGTTACCCTGTCACTTGGTAGCAGAGGGAAGATAAGTGCAAGGCCATTCCCTTCACTACACAGAGTTTCAGACCCTGTCTAAGAAAAAAAAAAAAAAAAGACAAAAACAAACCTTCAGTTTATTTGGAAGTCAAATTTGGAACTGTTTCAATGTTTAGAATCATCCAAATAGAAACACAATAGAGAGTTAAGCATCAAATTTTTCAGTGGGTTTCAAAATTATTCTATAAATACAGAACTTTTTCAAAATGAACAAACCAAGCCAATGATATGCTAAAGAAAACAGACAATATAAAGCAACAGGAAAAGAGTGAAGTAAGTCTGACTGTCACAGCTCCACAACTTTGCTGTCTTATAAGAGCACAGCAGACTTAAGGCCTTAAGAAGAAAAGGTGCTAACCACATACTAAGGACAAAGAACATGAACCAACCAGCAAAGCCTGGACACTCATCTTCTCAGGCTACAGAGGCTACAATTAAGGTTTTCAGACTAATTCCTCTCACTAATTACCAACTGAAAATGTTTCCATTTCATGAAATGAGTTTAACCTTAAAAAGGCTTCGAAATTCATTCCAGCAAATGAGGAAAGACCTGATTTAGGAGAAGTAGATAGACGACTTTGCTTGACTTAATGAAATACAATAAACTACATAAAAACATGAACTGGTCAAGCCATGAAGCACCACAGTCCAGAATCCAACAGCCCAGCTCTATGAGTGAGTGACTCTCCTGAGTTAAATCAACAAGGGAGTACTTCTGAACTGAAGCCAAGCATGGAGACATGAAAGCAGCCAAGACACTAGCACAAATTTTATTATTGCAATTCTACTAAAAGTTCTCAAAAGTCTATTATATTTGCTTGAATCAAGAGATCAATGTCTCAAAACTACAGTGATTTTGTACACATAAATATATATTTGGAATTTATATTGTGTATAAAAGGTATCAGTATTGTTTTGTGTTCTAGGTATGAAATAATTTAAGCCACACTCAAAGATTTTCTAAAATTCATCAAAAATGCTTCCTTGTTTCAAAAATGGAAAGAAGAGTATTTTATAATTAAAATTTAATGTTAAATCTACATTAATGCAATAAGTTGTATAAAGTACTTGAAACTTAAAACTATGAATGTATAAATGCTTCAGGAAAGCAAAGCTAGAACAGTGTTAACTACAGTTCACAAATGTTTAGGAGGATGCTTGGATATTTGTCCTTATAAATATAGTTACCAACAAACTAACCAAACTGTTCATTTTAGTTCTGATCAAGAAACAGCATTCCTTCTATAACCCTCAAGAATTCTTTGGGCATTAACAAAGAATCTATTTTTAAAATAACAGTAATTTTAGTCAAAGATCAAAGTTACCAAAGATCTCTGTAGAAGAATTAAAGTTATGATTAAACCCATTACATGTAATCAATGCTGAATGAGAACCAGCAAAGGAAGGGAGGAAGGGAGAGAGGGAGGGAGGGAAGGGAAGGAAAGGGAGGGGAAGGGGAAGGGGAAACGGGGAAGGGGGAGGAAGAGGGGGGAAGGAAAGGGAGAGGGGAGGGGAGAGAAAAGGAAAGAAAAAAGTTCTAAATGTCTGAACCCTGAAAATACCAATGAGGTGGATGTAGGTTTACAAAGCTAGCTACTTCAGAGAGAAAATGCCTCATCTCTCCAGTCCAGAGGAAGGATAGGGTAAAACTTCTATCATGAAGTTAATTTTTAAAATAGAACGGGCATTTCTTGTATTTTAATACTGAGTGACAATGTAAAATAATCAATGATTAAAATTTTTCAAGCTAAATACTGAAACTAGGAGGAGCCTTATTCAGAATATCACAAGCTTGAGTAACATGCATAACTCAATTACTGACATTCCAAGAAGTGTCAAAGCATCCTTCCTTCCCCAGCAGGTCCAATCAGACATCACGGCCATGTACACGAAAGCCCAGAACACCACAGACCTATTGTTCCAGAGTATTTTTAAGACAAGTAACGACTTACCACATAAAACAACTGCATTTACAGTAACAGCAGAAAATATTATATGTCCTAAAAAGTCCCTAATTTACATGTTTTTTTCAAAAGTTCAATGATACTGTATTTATTACAGTATATGTAGATATATCACTAACAAATTTTACCATTAAATTGACTTTCTGCTAGTTCTATGTTTTTCAAGTTCCTGGTAAGACGAACATTCTCCAAAGTATTTTAACTATTCATAAGAATAACTTTAAACATAACCATTCACTTAGAAACAAAACATTCCTACTTCAAGGACTCTATATTGAAAACAAAAGACAGGGGAAAAATTCTTTATACAAAAAGGTATCTGCCACATGCACAAGGCTTGGATAATGGAAGCTTAACATGAGAATCAGTAAGAAACAGTGCTCTAAATTCTAATATGTACACACGAGAAAAGGTAATAGCTGTACATTTACCTACCAAGAATATTTAATGCCATACAAAAAATTTTCCCAATTTCATCAAGAGCAGATTTCAAATTTAATGTATACAGTATAGTTGGCAAACAGCAAAAGAAAAAAAAAAGTAAAATATTAAAGTTGATTAAGGCTGGCTTTCAATACTAAATAAAATTTATTAACCATTCCAAACATCCTATAATGAAGATAAAATATTTACAATTATTATGGGACAACTTAGAGGCAGTAAGGAATAAGGAGCTTTTAAAAGTCCTAACCTCCCACAAGGAGGGGACATACAGTGGAGTTTAGGGGTATTGTTTTGTTTTGTTTTGTTTTTTTTAATGGAGGGAATTTCTGTTGATCTGATATTCAAACACCAGGTAGATAGATATACAAAATTAGAAAATCTACCTTCCAACATCAGGCTCTTTTATAATACAATACCAGTAAGTTTCTGCATTTTAAATAATGCCTATGAAACCAGCAAGAGTAGACAAGGTTATCTAAAAAGACCTTGAAATTTTTCCAATCTAAAGCAACTTCATATAAATAACATTATCAAAAAGATACAAGAATAAACAACAACGCCACTATAGTTACCTATACTGTTTCTCTAAAATGTGAATATGTAATAACAAATTAAATGCAAAAAAAGGTTAAGATTCCTGGGTCAGAGCTGAGATAGCTATATAAAAATAACTTTGACAGAATTTTGAAATATACATTCTGAATTGTCTGGTTATTACTTAAAAGCTGGTGTATAGAACAAAACAAGGGATATGTGTATCTTCCTTTAGAGGATGTAAGATAACATACACACATGTCCACACAAAAAACACAGACAGATGCGCACACACACACAATCTATATCTACAATATCTAGATCATCATCTGTATGTAAGTTATCTATCTCTATGTCTATGTCTAGATCATCTATATATCTCTATAGATAGATATAAGAGCAAAGTGTTCAGTAAAGACCTGTACCTGAATTGGAAAAACATAGTGGTAGAAAATTAAAGAAAGAATATTGTAATCGGCACAATTCAAAACCAGAAAACTTTGTTACTTTGTAAAATGTTCAAGGAAATAAGACAGACAAATGTTTTAATTTCACATCAATTTGCCAAGGCCTGAGGAATAATTTTTCATGTTTTTGGTTTTTTGTTTTGTTTTATTTTAGTTTGGTTTGGCTTTTCAAGACAGGATTTCTCTATGTAACAGCCCTGGCTGTCCTAGAACTCATTGTATAGACAAGCCTTGCACTGAACTCAAAGATCTTCCTGTCCCTGCCTCCAGAGTGCTGGGACTAAAAGCGTGTACTACCACAGCCAGCCTTAATTTTCCATATTTAAGCAGAGTAAGTTTTTGTGAACCAGTCTTTACAAAGTTTTCTAGCCCTGGCTTACTGCAAATGGTAAAAACCTGTGCCAGCTTCCACAGTGCCTGATAAGCCAGGCTATAATGCCAGGTCTTACCAAATCTTTAAATCTAGAATACTTTCACATTTGGAGAAAAATTAAGGTTTTGCACTTTGAATAAAATAATCATCTTATGTTATCATGGCATATTTGTACAATTAGAGACCCAGTATATGACTGTACACCATTGCTAACTAAACTGCACTAGACTTCATAATTCCAATATGCACCTGAGAACACAAAAAAGAAAAGTGCTATGATCATGGCCAAGGGCTATGACCAACAGACAAACAACTGCAGCATCTAAAGTGTCCTGCGAGAAGGATAGTAAGCCTCGACCAATGAGGAGCATCCTTATTGGTTTTCCAAACAGAGTCGTCAGTGCTGAAATCATATATACACAAACAGAAAACCAGGCTCAAGAGGCTGATCATGAAGATGCCAGACAGGTGCCTAAACAGATCCTTCATCGTAAGTACTAGAATGATGAGTCTCAATCTTCCTAATGCTGTGACCCTTTAATATAGTTCTTCATGTTGTGCCGACTCTAATCATAAAATTATTTCATTGCATTTTGTTACTTTCATAAATTTTAATATAAATATCTGATATGTAGGATATCTGATATGCAAGCCCAAAGGGGTCATAGGCCACAAGTTGAGAGCCACTGTTCTAAAATCTGTGGTACAGGATAGTACTCACTCTGCAGGCTAACAAAGGAGATACATAATACTAAAACAGCCACAAACCCTTGGATCGACAGTGGTGTCCTGCAATTAAAGGTATGTTAGTACAATGGTGGCACAAATATCCTGGAAGTAACTACCATTTCACTTAAGGCCCACTCCACAAGATGGAACATATACTTAACACTACTAGGATGATCCAAAAACTAAAACTAGATAGATAGCCCATAGACCTAGGACAAAACCATTACGATAGATAGATAGATAGATAGATAGATAGATAGATAGATAGATAGATAGATAGATAGATTGATTTGAAAAATCTTAACAATAAAATGACTCCTAATGATCATAGATCAGTGCCTTGTTCAGTGCTCATCAGACAGGTTTTCTACTGAACCATTATTAGGATTTTTCTGCTGTGAACAGACACCATGACCAAAGCAACTCTTATAATGACAACATTTAGTTGGGGCTGGCTTACAGGTTCAGAGGTTCAGTCCATTATCATCAAGGCAAGAACATGGCAGCATCCAGGCAGGCATGGTGCAGGAGGAGCTGAGAGTTCTACATTTTCATCTGAAGGCTGCAAGCAGAATACTGACTTACAGGCAGCTAGGATGAGGGCCTTAAAGCCCACGCCCACAGTGACACACCTACTCCAACAAGACCAGACCTACTCAACAGGGTCAAACCTTCTAAAAGTGCCACTTCCTAGACAAACATATACAAACTGTAACAGAAACTCAGACAGACGTGATACACAGGAGAGACTTTAGAATACTCAGCCCTAAATGGATTTCTCCATCAAATCCTGCTCCTTAGAGCTCAAAGAACCCTGAGGAAGAGGCAATAGAAAGTAAGAGCCAGAGAGAACGGAGAATGCCAGGAGAATAAAGCCCTCTAAATCAACAGGATTAAAGTCATATGAACTCATAGAGGCTGGGCTAGCAAACACAGGACCAGCACAGGTCTGCACCAGATCTCTGTGACTTCCAGTTTAGGGTTATTATGGGAATCATGAGTGTGCAAGTGAGTGAGGCTCTAATTTTTCTGCCTTCTCTTGGCTCTTTTCATTTTGATTGTTTTGAGGGGGGGGGGAGAGAGAGAGGAGAGGAGGGGGGGGGAAGGGAAAGAATGGGGTAGGCAAGCAGAGAAGGAAGGTTAAAGGAGGATGAAGAGAGGGTGAGGTGAAAAAGAGAGATTGAGATGACTGCACCTCAACACATCATAAACTAAGTTCAACAGCAAGAAAACCTACAAAAAGAAAATACATTAACAATATATTCTTGAATGGTAAGTCACAGAATGAATTAAGGAAGATTTTTATTTTTTAATTCTAGAATTTAAATAAAAACAGTAAGAATTTATTCGAACCATGGCAAGCTGGGTGTCAAAGCAATATTACAGAGAAAGGGATGGAGGCAAAGAATGAATGACTGTGATCTCGCAAATAACAGAATGCTGTGCCCTCAAGATATCTGGGTAGGAGCATACCAAAAATTGCTCAAAGGAAGAAATAACAAAGACCAAAGCAGAATTTAATAGAGAAAAGAAAGAACCAAAGGAACCAGGAGTGGATTGTTAGGAAAGAGAATCAAGATGTATGTAACAAACTAACTAACATGACACATGGAACACACCAACTAAGGAAAGACAAATCACACTTAAGATCATATGACATGGTCAAGTTGGCTTCCTTCCGGAGATGTGAGGACAGTTCAACATATGCAAATCAAGAAATGTAAAGTGAGCCGGGCAGTGGTGGCCCAGGCCTTTAATCCCAGCACTTAGGAGGCAGAGGCAAGTGGATTTCTGAGTTGGAGGTAAGCCTGGTCTACAGACCAGGACAGCCAGGGCCATACAGAGAAACCTTGTCTCGAAAAAGAAAAAAAAGAGAAAAAAAAAGTATTTAAAAAAAAGAAATGTAATGTGGTATATAAATAGATTTATGGACAGAAATCATAGATTACTTCAAGAGATGCAAAAAATTGATCTGGAAAGTTCAGTATATTATTATGGAAAAAGCCCTTAAGAAACTCACAACAGAAAAAAAATAATGCATATATACAGACACACACACATCCCAATAAAAAATTCTTAGGTTAAATAAATACTGTCAACAAAGTAGTAAGATACTAAATTAATGGTCTCTCATATGCAAATAAAACATATACACACATAAATGTGTGTGTGTGTGTGTGTGTGTGTGTGTGTGTGTGTGTGTGTGTATCCTAAAGACATTATACTCAATATGAAAAAACTTTAAAGCCTTTCTTCCTAGATCAGGAATAAGACAAGCATGTCTACTTTCTCAACTCTTATTCAATATAATCCTTGAAATGTTAGAGCAATTAAGAAAAACAAATACAATTATGAAAGAAAAGGTCAAAGGATCCCTATTTACTGAGTATGATGATACTCAAAAGACACCTTAAAATACTCCACCAGAGAATTCTTAGGTTAAATAAATACTTTCAGCTAAGTAGTAAGATACCAAATTAACAGTTTCTCATATGCAAATAAAAAAACTAGTGAGAAAGAAATTGAGAACAAGTGCCATCCACAAATGGAAGGGGACAGAAAAAATGGAAACTAAAAGAAAAAGAAATTGTTGTGTTTAACCTATCCACAAAGATATGAGAGACCTCTACAATGAAGCTTAGTCCACTAAAATAATGAAAAAGACACCAGTAAATGGAGAGATATCGCATATTCATGGATCAGTATAAGTATCACTGCAAAATATGGTAATAGTATAGAATTGACCATATTATTACAAATTATCTATAGATTTACTTGAAAGCCTTAACACTGTAATTAACGACCTTCTTCACAGGAACAGAAGGGAAATAAAACACTCTAAGGTTTGTATGGAAGGAAGCACTGTAGACCCCAAACAGAAAAAGTGTGAAATTAACAATTCTTGAACAGGTACTATGATACCTGATTCCCTTTTTTTTTTTTTTTTTTTGGTTTTTCGAGACAGGGTTTCTCTTACCTGAGTTCAAAGTATACTAAAGAACCTTAGTAACAAACAGTAAAATACTAGCACAACAACCATGTAAACCAACAAAATAGAAGGCACAGAAATAAGCTCATGTAGATACAGCTGCCTGATTCTCAGCAAAAATGACAAACACACACATTACAAAAGACAGCCTCTTCAACAAATGGTTCTGAACCATTCACCCTACAAGAAAACCAGCTCAAGTGGATCAACCACTTTAATATAAGACCTGAAACTTTCCCCAGGCATGCTGGTACATATCTTTAATTCCAGCAGTAAGGAGACAAAGACAGGAACATGTCTGTGAATTTGAGGTTAGCCAGTCTACACAGCTAATTCTAGGACAATAAGATTAACTAGAGAGGTCGTGTCTCAAAACAAAACAATAAAAGACCTGAAAATTTAAAACTAGTAGAAAAAAAGGTTGAAAATCAATTCAAAAATTGGTATATACAAGGAATTTTTGAAAATGACTTCAAGAAGACAAGGAAGTAATAGCAAAAAATGTTAAATCTTTTATTCAGTACAGGGGATAAATACCTGCTATGGATGAAAAGCTATAGAGAATGATGAAAAAAAACACTTTGGCTGTTTACGTCTGACAGAGGATTAATGGCTAGAGTATGTAGAGAACTCAAAACCTTGAACACAAGAAAGCAAATCAATAAATGAACAAAGTATTCTCAAAAGGTCAAAACCTATGACAGACGTGCAGTGTCCTTAGCCACGAAGGAATGCAAATAACACCCACACTGATGTTCCAGCTGCTGCCAATCAGAGTGGCCAAGATCACGACAACCGAAACAGACCTCGTGGGAACTGAGGATGGTACGAGCCGTTTCTGTTGGTGGGGTGTAAATCCATGTGTGTTTACAGATTTATCCACTGATAAGGTGAAACTAAGAGGGATTGATTGGGGCAAAGAAGAAGAGTGGGCAGGAAAGATTTGAACATTCATGCTGGAGTTGAATATAAACAACATGAGTGATAAGCATTGTAAAGAGGGAATTATGAAATCTATCATATTGTACACGAGTTTAATGAATACACAGGACAAAATTTTAAATTCTATAGAAAGTTGACTATTACAACACAGAAAAGAACCAACAGGGAGAGGGAAGTTGGCCTATATAAGAAGATAAATACTGGAAATAGCAAACACAGGCTAGAGCATGCAAGCACAGGCTGTAGAATGGCAAGCAGAGGTTCGAGCACAGCAAGCACAAGCATGAGCACGCCAAAGCACAGACCCGAGCAATGCAAGCAGAGGCCAGAGCATGCTAAGAACAGGACGGAGCATGGCAAGCACAGGGCCGAGCATGGCAGGCACAGGCCCGAGCATGGCAAAGAACAGGCTGGAGCATGGAAAGCACAGGCTGGAGCATGGCAAGCACAGGCTGGAGCAAGGCAACCACAGGCCGGAGCATGGCAAGGGCAGGGCCGGAGCATGGAAAGCACAGGCTGGAGCATGGCAAAGCACAGGCTGGAGCATGGCAGGAACAGGCTGGAGCATGGCAAGAACAGGCTGGAGCATGGCAAGCACAGGTCTGAGCACAACAAGTACAGGCCCAAGCACGACAAGCACAGGCTATAGCATGGCAAACAGTCCTGACCATGGCAATAAGTTCTGTTTCCTTTTTTGGCCACTTCCTCTCCTGACCACCAAGGAACAATACCTGAGAGGACTCCCAGTGAGGATCCAGTACTGATGGAGTATCAGAAGCCAGAGGCCTCGTACCAGACCAATGACTCATTGCAGTGCATTTGCAAGCAAAGAAGTGTGGACAAAAGGGTAAACACAGAGTGGGACACAGAGTGACACACTGCAGCTTCCACGACGAGATTTTTTTTTCTTCTGTTGAGAGGACGATTACAAGGGTGGAGGGCCTGTACAATGGGAGGGAGAGATGAGTGGGATTGGGGTGCATGATGTGACATTCACAATGAACCAATAAAGAGATGGGTAGAGAGAGAAAAAAAAAAAGAAAGAAGATAAATACTAGGCATGGCAATGTCATAAAAGTCACTGTTTTGTACAAGTAATATACCTCACTCTATATAATTAATATATCCTGATAATTTTAAGTCATGCTCATATTCTATTAATTTTTATTACTTTAACAGCTTATTTACAGAAATCTGTGTTCTTGTCATTTTGATTCACCAAGTAGACCTTCAAATACACACAGGCAAGACACAGAAGGTAACTGACTGTGACTGTGAAAACATAAGTGGATAGAAGGCTTATTCTGAAAACAGACAACCTCAAAATGCTCAGATAGTAAAAACTACTGGTTGTTCTTGGACATGAGTTCAATACATACAAGATGCACTGCGTCATGAGAAAGGGAGACATTGACGCCCCAATTGTCGAACATACACATAAGAGCTGTTTCACCTCAGAGTTCACAGCTGAAAATTAAAAGTGCCAAAACTGAACCATGGAAGGAGATACACACTTTACAAGACAGGGGACAATATGTACATCTTTAAAATATCACTTTAGGGGCAGGGGAGATAGCTCAGACAATGAAGTGTTTGCCTTAAAAAGACAAGGACCTGATTTGATCCTCAGAACCCATACAAAAAAGCCAGCATAGTAGTATACACTTGTAATCCCACCTCCGGGGAGGCAACAAGCCAGCAGGCTTGACCATCGTACACTTCTGACTACTGAGAAATCACAGTAACTTTAGTGAATAAGGTCGATAACTTCAAATGCAGGCTATGTTTAACAAAACAGCAAAGTCAAATGCGCATACACACAAACACGTCCAAGTATCTGTCCACTATGGGAGAGAGGAGAGTGTGAGCATAGTATAAGAAAGGGAGTGACCTTGGTCGGAAATGATAAAGTCACTAGCTTTCCCACAGCTTGTGAAGAAATGGTTCAGAGTAAGACAAGAAAGATGAACAGCAATGTCCAGTAGAGACCAGCCACCTACTTACAAAGGAACAAGGACAGTCATGTGCAAATATGGCAGCCCAAATGAGGCTCTTGCCTGTTTGAACAGAATTCTAACAATTCTGTTTATGAAGCACGTTTCTAGGAGTGAAAGCAAAGGAGAAACACCTACTGTCTTCGCCACATACATAAGTCCTCACTTCAGACTATGAATTCCATAGCAAACAAGATACTGCAAAACACACTTCAAAACACACCTGACATTATGAGGAAATTATCAGCAAGCCTCATTTCCAGGTGGCAAATATCACACAATCTCCATGTAATGGAAATTATAATAACCATAAGAAATTTTAGTCACAACTGAACTTCTATTTTTTTAATATTTATATTCTAAAATATAAAAGTATCATGTCCTTTTGATACTTTTGATACATATAATAAATATGACAATTACAGTCTCACAACTAAAAACATGGAAGACATAAACAAGTACCAGGATAATTAAAACAACCTTGCTCACTTTTTAGAAGAAAAAATAAATTGTTCTACAATTACTAAGCTAACAAAGCAAGAGAAAATACGGGTAGAGAAATGACAATGATCTGCAAAATTCATAACTGTGTCTTTTGGATAACCACAATGATCATATTTTATGCTGTCACTTTGCCTTTAATTGCTCACCCTGGTACATTTCTTCCTAGAAGCCATCAGAACCCCACAGAGCCAGATGCTGAACTGTAAAACCATACTGTGACCACAGACTTATGAGAAAGTGACTTTGCTGAGTGGGGTGCGTGACAAGTTAATTTTGCAATTACGCATTTTCAATGAAGCTACCAGTTTAGAGAATTCTGTTTCATTAACAGATGCAAAAATTACTCAGATTTATTTTTTTTAAAGCTTCAATTGATATGAGAAAACAACTCTTCCGATAGTTTCTCCATAGCATATAAAATGTAGATATCACCTCAGCAGAAACATATAAGCAAGTTGCTATATTAAAGCATACTTAAGATTTCCTCGTGTCAACATATAAACTCCAACTACTTCAAGACTTCTAAGAAACGTGTACACAGCCAGGTCCTTTACATCATTCCTTTCAATTCTGTTACACTGTGTTAAACACTGTGCTCAAATGCTAAGGCATTTCAAAAGAAGTGGGTATTGTAAAACAGCACATCCACAGGGTGCAAATTGTTCTAAATTTCAAATGTTTTCAGTGGTGTCACTGCCACATATCCAACAATAATAAAGCAGTAGGAAACCATGTTCTGTTAAAACAGAGCCTGCTCTCTGTGAGACTGTATCTTTGCACAGGTACCACAAAATTGGATAATGTTCTATCTGGTTTTATTCCTGTAAAGACACAAGAAGGCCAGGGGAAGACAAACCTCTTTCAGTGATCTCCCCTAAATTAAAAAAAAAAAAAAAAATTCTTGAAAATTATGTCAGGGCAAAACAATCTGAGCCAAGTATTCCAAATGCCTAAGCTTAATGAAGGGGAAATTCTGAGAAATAACACATACGCACACCCACACGCACAAGCACACACTATAACTTAATTGAAGCTCTGTTTTAACCACATTGTCACCATAAAACATAAAGAGAAATTAAAATGCTAAAATTTTCTGGATAAATCTGAAGTTTATCTTAGGAATTTAATAAATGCATAACGATACTAGTTTTTGTATATATACATATACCCAGACATCACTTCCTAATTTAAAGAAAGGAATTAAAGAAAGTAATAATTCAATATACATTTAACAATAAATTCAAAAGAACCTTCGTGTGGTTCCTCCAAATCCCTCGCTCCCTCTTCTACGAGGATGAGGCACACATGGCCGGGCCTGACAGCACACGCTTACAATCCTGACGCCTATAGTTGGAGTGCAAATCAGTGAGTCAGACACACAGCAGGCCTTGCATGAGTGTCCTCTGTTCCAAACCCTGGCATGGAAGAGGGCATAACAGACCTTTCAATGGCCCCTTATCAAAGACAGTGAAGTCTGTACCCATCCTTAGGTTTCTACTTGCTTTCCCTATGAGAGTCTGAACATCCTTATTTGCTCTTGTCTTTCTCCTTTTATAACTACAGCCAAAGACTCTTGCTGACAATCTCCAACCTCAGTTCTTTTTTTTCCCCATTAATTTATTTATTCCCTTTACATCCTGGTCACCCCACATACAGCTCAACATCTTTCTCAGTAACTAACAGTCCAAAAAAGCTCAGCACACACCAAAGCAGACTGACGCCACTGTCTCTCTCCAGAGCCACCAGCCATATACCCCAAGCAGTCTCTGACCTCCCCTCTCCGGCTTCGGCACTCCCTGCAGCTGGCAGCCCCACCCTGGCTTGACTATAGGAAAAGGCATCTATCTACCCTCTTGTCTTCTGGGTCCTCTCCTACCACCTTCATCAAGGTCACCCACTCTGCCCACCTCAGCACAAAGTTTCTCAAACAGATTCTGGGGTAAAGGATGGGGGACTTTTGACAAGTTCACAATGACACAGAGAGATTAACAAAAACCAGTGTTATATGTACAAGGCTTTTCAGGAACTCCTCCTGTCCTTGTCTCCTCTCCAGGCCCTGCCAGAGGCACATCAGGCAGACAGCTGCTTCTCAGAGCCATGCCTTCTGACACTGCTGCATGGGCCTAAAATGCCCTTTCCTATCACAGACATAAAGAAAACTGCCATGTGTCCCCAACATTTCTGTGGTAATTTCTGGGACTTCCCCAGGCCAATCCAGGCACCCCTGCCATGTTAGAACAGCTCTTGACACACACTCTGTTACAGTCTGTAAAGAATCGTGTGGAGACGGATGGCTGCTGTCACTCAGGATTAGGAGAGCAGGGAACGTGATGTGTGACTCTGTGTCCAGTACAAAGACATCACTCACTAACACTCTTAATTTCATATCAACTTAATTTGCTGGATGAACAAGCATTTCAGGGCATAAGAGACGTAGAGAATAATTGTTTTAGTCAGACTTAAAATGTTTCACAAATAATGTGAAACTACAACTATGAATATATCTCATTCCAAACAAGGCTACAAAGAGGACCACAGTGAAGGGAATCAGGACTTCTGAATGTTCTTCCAACTCCAGAAAAGGCAAAATCAATGCTGTACCGGGATCAAGTTCTGTATACTCTCCATAGAACCCAAGAGCACACTCAGGCTTCCCAGCTACTAATATGCGGCACTCTCTTGTTAAGTGGAACCAACAGTGCCTACTTACCTGAACACTAAGGCATGCTGAGTCAGCAGATCAAATCCCCCCATCCCCCCCCCACACACAATTTTACCAATTATTGAAGAAAAATCATCTTCCTGCTTGAAGATGATATAGACACAAGTCTCACTGTCCAGGAAAAAGACAAAGGAGCTAAAACATGAACCTGTTCCTAAGAATGTGGGAGTCAAGTAAAAAACATAGACTTCTAACTTTAAATATAACAACCTTGTAATAACCACAGTTTAAATTTGTCAGTGTCAGAGTCTCACAATAATATGCCCTGAACTAGTCAAACCTAAGTCCTTCCCAGAACATCAGACACATAAATAATGCATGCCAGGGCCAAAACACCATAACTGGTGGTAATCTGAAGTTTATAAAAAATAAAATTATTCACCTTTAAGTAATCAAAATGAGTAACTTTTCTTCAGATAACTATACTAGGATTCTTTCAACAAATAAGGACAAAATTTGTGATTTAAAAGCAACATGAAAATGCATTATTTTACAGATCTGTAGTCAGAGGTCCACCCCACGAAGTTATAATTAGAGCCTCAGTGGAGTGGTACTGCTTTGGTGACCATCCAGGTGTGACCCCTTCCCTATGCCCTCTAGTTTATGGATGCCACTCCCATCACCTGCCCAGGGTCTACTGCCCCATCTTTAAAGTGGTGAGTTCTGTTCTTCCAAACACCCTGTGCTCCTCTTTGGCAGTCTCCCACATTGAAGCCGCCTTACTCATGCTGGTTTGACTGAGGTCAACTCATATTTTCAGTCCAACTAAGAGCAGGCTTTAAGACCACAGCAATCTGAACCCCCGCTGCCATACGCAAACATGGTCACCACTTTCAGGATGTAGTAGTGACATGAACATGGGGTGGGGGGCATGAAAATATTACTCTTTAAATGTAACAAGATTAAGATCAGAAACTACTCAAAATGTACATTATAGGTGACTTCCTCGAAAGGTTCCTGCTCCTATCATAGGATAGGAACCATGAGGAACGGGCATAGACAACTGATGCTTGATCATCTTAAACTGCTTTTTCATCTCATGGGATACTAGAGACAAACAGCATGGTGCTTACTCTTGAAAGACTCAATTATCTAGTAAAATAAAGATTTTTTTTTTCCATTCCTTTACATCTGACCTCCATAAGCTTAACTGCTACATAGCCAGGATTTCCACTCTCCATTCAGAATGCATGTATTTACTCAAAATGTCGAAAAGAAAAACCAGATACAATGATTAACTTGCTTGACTGTCAACTTGTGAGGTAAGAAGAAACTACGAAAAATTACATAGCTCTTTAATGCTAAAAGTCATCTTTATTACATCATTTGATGTCAGCATGACTATAAAGTGTATTTATAAAAATGCTACTCAGAGCAGAGGTCATTAAGGCAACCCCACAGTTAAGCACGCAGCTGTGTCAGCCAATGCAGTAAGTGTTCAGTATGGAATCTGAAAAAAAGGCATGGACATCTACCCAAGACACAGAAACAGCACTAACGTCTCAAAGCAGTCAGATTCCTAGCTATGATCATTACAAAACACATGAAAACCATGGATAATCATACACTACTACACGAACAGGAAAATCTAAGTTAACTAAAATTTTAAATAAAAATACACAAGTGAGCATAAACATTTCAGTAAAAGTAAAACCTTGTCACACCAGAAGATTGTAAAGGTTTGTTTTTACTTTTCTGTTAACTTGCATAAAACCCACATGATTAAGTAAGCCAGTTAAATAGAATACAAGCAATATTCAAAAGAAGAAAGCATAAAAACTTAAAATACTGTTCTATACCTTTTAAAGTTAAAAATCTGTTATAATTCAAAGCTAATTAAAACATGTATGACAAATGCAGAAGCTACAGCACTGTATCATAACTTACATTATTGGTGTATGGTATATAAACATACAGAACAACTGCCATCATCTTAAACTAAAGTTACCAAAAGATAATTTTCATGTCAAGATTCTTTTAAAATATATTACCTGAGCTGTTCATAAATTCATATTGACATCAAATGATAATAGCTCAGGACACAGTGAAAAGGTTTTCATTCTACCTCCTAATTTTTGCTTCTAGAAGTACATATAACAAAGTTGGGAGAAACATAGGATGTTCCTGATAGTGACAGGATTATTTCAAAATCCAATTATATCTGTTCATTCCCTTTTGCTTAATTAAAGCAAAAGGCATCAAACTCTTCCTCAGCAGTAATCAAGTGAAAGCTGCATAGCACAGAAACAGTAATTAACTTAACCTTATCACTGAACTGTATTGGGTCATTCAAGTGCAGCAACAGTATCAAAGAAAGAATCAATGCTATCAGGCTCCTGTCTCTGAGGAGGAGAGATTGAGTGGCGACCTCTGTAAGGGCTGGCTTTGTTCCTGCCTAGCTGTGCTGGAAGAATGCCCCTCCCTCATAACTTTCATGGCAGTGTAACCATTTAATCAGTGTAAGTTAATATATATTATCAATACCATGAATGTATAACTAAAAAACTGCTTTTCACCTTAGTCAGATATTAAAGTTACTACACATAAATGCAACCAAGGGACCTTAGGGGCTTAGCTTCACACTGACAAAAAGGATATGGATTTACAAAGTATGCAGAGGAAAGTTTCAGTTCCAAAAAATATGATTTTTGAAATTTCAGTCTACTCCTCCACATTACATTTCTCATCAGACACATATGCATGGATGGTTTTAATGTGGATTAATTCAACATACAAGAGTAATGTTTATGCAATTCCTAAAGATTAAATTTATTCAATTATGCCAATCTACTTGATATTTTATTTGTTTTACTGGAAAATATTTTCAAAACATAAGAAATCAACATTTGAATATACATAGCTTAAAGTCATCTATTCATTACTCCCAGTTACATTCAAGCATATTTTGTTATTTCCCTGAAGGATCAGAAATTCTCTTGCCAAGACATTATTTTGAGGTCTTTCGCTTTCACCCAGAAAGACACTAAATCATAGGGGACAATTATCAACAAATTCTCTGCGACAGGCCCAAAGCTTGCTGAGGTAATGCAGCTGACAAACTTTGATGCGCTGTGCCCGGGCACATTATGTTCATGTAGTGTGTACATCTGGGCACCCTTTATGGCAATGCTGCAAACAGCCAATCATTTATTCCACTCTAATTAGCACACATGTAAATCCTCACCAATCAAGTCGAGCATTGGGTTACTGTTGTGGCAGCCATACAGCAAGCTGGCAGAACCATCTCAGAAGGATGAGAGGCCACTCCTGGGCTTGATTTGAACCTGCTATCACAGCAGGCAGGTTCCCCTGGAGAAGGCTGCAACCAGCTCTCCCTTTCAGAGCTGATCAAGAAGTCCCAACAGAAAAAGGTCAACAGGCATAAAGCTGATTGGCCACAGTTATTTTATTTTTTCACTGGTCCTAGGAATACACCTGAAGCAACGTGTTTCCCTATTACTCAAAACCCAGCAGTTACCTTGAACAAAAGTCAGACTCAGTTATAAATAAGCTTTAACACAAAGGACACGGGAAAAGTCCAGAAAAAAGATCAGCAGGCATAATGCATAGTAACTTAAAAGATTAGCAGTGCATGTGATGTCAGCCTACATATGATGACCCCACCGGTGCCTATACACATGGGGCATGACACATGTGTTTCTGTAGGTTATACAGCCTTTACTATCTAAGAGTATGAGTATTTAATCTTTATACCAATTTATCAACAGCAATAAGTTCAGCTAGAAAAGCAACCTTAGAGACTGTACTATAATGGGTAAGAAATTTATACAGAACACCATTTGGTATTTTTTTATCTGCTCTTTCTGATATTTCTTTTTTTTTTTAATTTTTATTTTTTTTATTTTGTAAAAAATTCTATATTTGAACATAATGTCATACATAGAAAACTGAAAAATTCTTTGAAAACTCACAGTCCAGTTTAACAACATGCTGCAATAAAATAACAATACATTTTTTTTAATCACATCGTAATTTACTTATTTACACAGGGGTTATAAACACAAAAAGGTAGGATGTGGGGAAGGGAATGACACCGGAGCATAGGTGTTCAGGAGAGTACAGATACCTTTCAGAACAGGGTATCAAGCTGGGTGAAGGTTGAGAGGACAGGTCACTACGACTCTGCCTATGATTCACTTGTCCATATCTAAGTTGGCACTGTCCGCCGAGGCTGCCTATTTACAGGATCTATGACTACACAGGCAGGTAAATTTCCACAAAAGCTGCCTGTTTACCATAGCTTATAGCCTTCTGTTTCAGTGTTTTTCCACAGAGACCCAAGACTTAGTGTTAGCATGTATGTATGTCAGGCCTATTGCTGATTTTAGGCCTATGGCTGATTTTAGGCCTTCAGTGTATATATTTCTTTCATCATGATGAAATGTTATTCATCAAATATTATTGTTATTTTTACATCATCATGCACAGGAATATAGCAATTTAGAAAACAAGAACACTGTTGTAACTAACTGTTTAACTGTTGAACACTGTTGAATTTAGCAGGTCTTTATACTAAAAGGTTTTTTCAACAGTCAAGTTATCATGTTTTTGAACACTTATTTAAACTTGATATTAAAAATTACAATATGCGGCTGTGGGCACGCTTTAATCCAGCTTGGGAGGCAGAGGCAGCGATTTTGAGTTCGAGCCAGCTGGTCTACAGAGTGAGTTCAGACAGCCAAGCTACACAGAGAAACCTGTCTCGAAAAAAAAAAAAAAAATTACAATATTAAAATGCTTAAAATTTCTTTAAACAACATTTACCAATTTCCTCATATATGGTAGTGCTGCCCAATCCACATTGCAAACACAAAAAGGCTCGCCAAGCTGTCAACATTGTAACGGGACATTGTTATCTAAAAATTTCATGCTTGAGACCTGCGCTAACAAGATACCAAAAAAGATCACATGAAGGAAACGAAAAAACTATGGTGTTTTAAGTTGTTTGCATATTGCACACACCTGTGTGAGTCTAGAAACTACACTCTGAGAGAAGACAGCACACTGATGGCAATAATGATTTAAAAACCAATATGTACGAAGGCCTAAGAGTCTTAAATGATCATGAAGTGTTCCTTAAGAAAACAATGCCCATTTCATTCTTAAAATACTTAAAGGAGTCAGGTAAAGTGACACATGCATTCAATTTAAACGCAAACACTAGGATGGCAGGTGCAGTCAGACCTCTGGGTTCCAGGCCAGCCTGGTATACAGAGTAAGTTCCAAGACAGCCAGGGTTACATAGAGAACCCTACTCAAAACAACATAAAACAACCCAAAACAAAACCAAAGACTTAAAAAAAAAAAGAACAAACAAACAAACAAAATACCGAAAAAACCTTATTATGTAATCAAAGAATTAAGTTAAAAGATAAGTGAAGAATTAATTTATAATTTGAAAACATTTTCCTAATAACCCCTTAGAGGTGTTTTTAAAATGTAGTAAATGCAATAAATACATAAAACCATTGGAGTCTTCATTGTGAAATCAAAAGTAACATAGAATGAACAAAAGGCGAAACACACATGGACCCACTCAAGAGACTAGGAAGGTCATTAACACATCTGCCGAAATGAACAAAGTAGATCGCTCATAACCAACTGCCTGTTGGGCAAGTCTGAGTATCATACTCAGTAATCCTGGCTGGAAGGAGGAAACAGCCACTGAAAAACTCTTGTTTTCACTTTTTGTCAAGCACTCATGACAGGCTGGCATCCTCAAGTAGCTGCTTATTGTCTGGATCTCCTAAATTGATGGTGAGCTTCGCCTGAGTGGAGACATGGCCTGTACTATTCACAGATAAACAACACACCTAGGATTCATGAGGCATACTTTTAATGGACTGAAAGATGAGCACACAAACCTTCTAGATCTGGTATCACACATATAGCTCCATTTGATCACATCCAGTGCTGTGCTGGTTACTTTTAGTCAGTTTGAAACAAACTAGAGTCGCCAGGAAGAGGTAATTTCAACTGAGAAACTGTTCCATCAAAATGACTTAAGGGTTATCTGTGGGGCATTTTCTTAATTAACAATTGATGTGAGCAGTACCAGTCCTGGGCAGGTGGTCCTAGGTTGTGTGAGAAAGCAAGCAGATGGAATGGAGAAATGGCTCGGAGGTTAAGGCACTGAGAGCTCCTGCAAAGGACCATAATCAATTCTCAGCACCCACAGAGTAGATCACACATACATCTGTAAGTTCAGTTCCCGGGAATCCAATGCTCTCTTCTGGACCCCAGAGGCATTAGGCATGCATGTGACACAGAGAAAGGCATGCTGACAAAATACTCATACACATAAAATAAACTATGAAAAAACAAAGAACGAAATCTGAGCAGGCCATGAAAAGAAAGCAAATAAGCAACCTTCTTCCATGATTACTAACTCTGCTCTTGCTTGAGTTCCTGTCCTGACTTTCTTCAAGGAAGGAATGATTGATACCTGCAAGTGTAGGATGAAATAAATCTTTTATTTCCAAAGTTGCTTTTAGTCATGACGTTTATCATAGCAAGAAAATCAGGCTAGGACCTGTACCAAGACAGAAAGTCATAATTGTCAATTATTCAAGGGCTATATTAGATATAGTTACAGAAGAAACAAAATATATGCTAAAGAACAATATTTGTAATTAAACAATATTTCTAATTAAAGTAATGAAATTCTGCAACACAAAATGAACAAACTGAAATAGAAAAACTGAAAAGAAAATAACCCAGGAACACAAAAGATGATGGGTTTTGTGAAATACCTTCTGTAAAAATGAAAATTGTATTGACATTGAAGAATTTCTTCAGAATTTTAATTTTTATATAATTCAACTTTAAACATACTGCCACTGCATAACATGATCCATAAGTTTCACAGTAGTGACTAGAAGAATGCACTGACAGACATGAGCAAAGACAGGGGAGACGAGAGACAGAATCCAACTCCAAATTAGCCCTAATCTTTTGGTAAAAGAGAAAACAAGAAAGTGTTTAGTAGCTGACAAGGAGAACGGCTCACAGGGTTCAGTGCAGACAGAGAGGCAGGCAGCACAGGCTTCTCCTTGATCTATACATAGTAACCAGGCCTTGTACTTTATACTCACATTGTTCTCACCTGCAAGACAAAGTCGGAACGTACATCAAGACCTTTTTTAACCTGTTTCTTTTAATTTTCATATTGTCAGAAATGTCCAGCATTTATTTTCTCTCTATTTACAAGATACTAGCTATTAATTTTTAACTATATCTCTACTTATTAAGTCACTCATAAAGAACAAAAGTACAATTCACCAACATAAATGATTTCTGAGTTTTATTACACCAAAAGACATTTTAAAAGACAGTCCATATTCAAAATAGGAAAAATTATGCTGAAATACAGCATATTTAGTCTACCATTTGCATTCAAAGGCTACAGATGTGGAATATGTATACAAAATGTGTGTATGAGGTATGTCTACATGTCTGTGTGTGAATATGTACACCAAGATATATATTACGTGTGTGTACATAAATATGGAGGCCAGAAGTAGATGCTTGGTCACTGTCAACCTTATTTTTTCAGATAAGGTTTCTTAGTGACCTGGAACTCACTTATTCAGCTAGTCAAGCCAGCTAGCCAGAAAATACAAGATTCTCCTGTCTGATGTGACTCAGAACTCAAGAGTACAAATGCATTTAACACACCTGCTCTATTACAGAAGGACTGAGGCTACAAACCCAGTTTTTATGCACTTTAAGAGCATCGTGCACAACTAAACCAGATGCAGGCAGTGAGCATCTTCTTGGCTATCAGGGCTGGAAGCATCTATGTACAAGTGAGTGGCTCATGGAATTTAGGAGCATGACTCTTGTGGCTCCCGTGCCACGGCACTTCTTTGCTGGATTACTGCCCTGGAGAGAGTGAGGGCTAGGTTGCAACCACTGCACCTCCATCAGAATCCTCCAACAACTCAGTCAGGAGCATGTAGGACAAGATCCTTACAAAGTGAAGTCTTTTCTAAAACACCTACACACTTAGGTGTGAAACAGTAAGAAGCAACACTGACATCTACTCGTCCTCAGAAACTACAGCTCATGCTTGTGGGCTCTTCTTGTTCCAACTTCTCTCCAACTGTTTTCTTTACAACTGTTAACCAGATGAGTTTCAAGTTTCCTGATCCAATATGTATAGGAAAGAAAGCAGCTTTGGCGAATCCTCTGGCTTAGCAAAAGCCCAGTGGCATTTTCTACATAAAGTATGGGTGAATGTTTTACATGAAAATATATTCACACCGGGCAGTGGTGGCGCCACGCCTTTAATCCCAGCATTTGGGAGGCAGAGGCAGGTGGATTTCTGAGTTCCAGGCCAGCCTGGTCTACAGAGTGAGTTCCAGGACAGCCAGGCTACACAGAGAAACCCTGTCTCGAAAAAAAAAAAAGAAAAAGAAAAAAAAACAAACAAACAACAAAAAAACAGAAAATATATTCACATAAAATCAATGACCGGGTTAATATGCTTCTCTAATTCATTACTTAATAAGTAACTCATTAATATACAATGGAAATAAATGACAAACTAACTTTTACTTCTTTCTTTCAGCAGAATATTTACCATAAGGATCAATTAAATATATAAACTTAGAAAATATTGCTATCAGTTAAAAACTACATACACATAAAGTACTTGTAGAAGTTTGTTTTATGTCATTTTCTGACTTCCAATATTCCTTGGCTATTACATTAAAATGGATTATTTGAGTATTAAAATATCTATTTGGGGTAACTTCTAGTGTAAATGTCAGAAATGTATCTACTAAGAAAACTGATCCAGGCACAAACAAAACATAAGCATCCTTTTCCTTCCAGATCTGAGCTAAGATTTTTTTTCTTGACCCTGAATTGATAGATAACAACTGCAAGAGCAATGCAGAAACATACACACAGACTTCAATACGGCACGATCTCAAGCAAATGCCTCAGAGAATGGCATTCAGAAGAGGAATATTCAAATGCATACCTCCTCTGTGGTTATTCCAACCATAGTGGCAGCTGAGCTATAAGCAAATTAAACTACAACCTCTACTTCTAGGTTTGAATTTGAAGATTTACAAAATGAAGCTGATGCAAACATTTCTTTCCAAGGATTTGTGAAATTACAGATAACAATGAACACTCATATAAGAGGTGGAGGGAGGCTAAATTACCAGTTCAAAAGCCAAGAATACATACACACACATATACACACACAAAACCCCAAAAACAAACAAACAAACAAAAAAACTATAATGAAAGAAAAATTAAAGAGGCATAAATCAGTGTTCATTTAAGATTAGATTCAAATCAGAAGCCAGCATGTAGGAGAAGCACAGTCTACATTAAAACTGCTTAATGAAGTTGCCCACTCTTGCTAACGCTCATGGTTGAGGGGATGAAGGCTCAATGATGCCTGAGAGAGCAAAAGAACCTTCTAGTGCTATATTCTTTCTTGAGTCGGGTATGTTTATGGAATAAAACATCATCAAGCAGTACACTGGACCCATGTACTTGCCTCTGATACATATATAGATCAAAAATTACAGAACTTTAAACTAAAGCTAAACTTGTACATAGTAAAAACTACACGTGGGGAAACAAAGGGAGCACAAACAGCTAACCTCTGTAGTAAGCTGTCTTGTCCTCAGGCATAGTTCACATCTAGTATTAATGAGTTTCTCAAGAAACTTATTCAAGAGAAGCAAGCTAGCTTAGGTGTCAAACAGTCCTTGAGACAACTGCGTAGGCAAAATCAATTTTCTCAGAGCTCTGAATGTTTAAGACCAAAGTGCCATTTGCAAGACTCAAATAGAACCCTTGCCAGGATCCAACCATCTGACACCTGCTTTGTCGGCTTCATGAAAGCAAAACCAGGTAGAGAATGCAAAACACACTTTTCTGTTTTCTTCATCCACAGTACAAGCATCTTACACTAAAGATTAAGATTGAACCTCCACCTCCTATCCTGGTTAATGTTGACTGTCAACCTGACTGGATTGAGAAGTGGCTAGGAATCTCTGTGAATGTCTGTGATTGTGTTTCCAGAAGAGTAAGTGAAGGGGAAGTCACTACACAGGGAAAAGGGCAAGGGCAGGTCTCAAGGTATCCTCATGTCTCATATCTACTGGCTGACTATCATGGTGTTATGTATTAGCAGGTCTTCTGCCATGTCCTCCCCAGAATCTTGGCCTGAAACCTCAAAAACCAAAACCAAAACTAGAATCTTTGTTTTCTGTATTTATGGAGGTATTTAAATGACAGGGGCATGAAAACTAAAGTGTTGCATGTCCTCAAAATGCCTTCTTCCAAATAAGCTCGATTGAGCTGAAGACCTCAACAGGAATTCTGGAGGGAACAATAAGATTAAAACACCTAGGAAAACCTAAGCACAGCTGAAATACATGTAAATACATTTTTGTGGTTTTAATCAAAGAAAACTTTTCTTTGTGTACCAAAGACTTTAAAGTTAACAATGATGTCAAGAAACAAAAATAAAATAAAATCAGAAAAAAGCTGTAAATTTGATGTAGGATTCAGCTTCCCTTAATCATTTGCATTTCTGCTATATTCCCAGCTGAATCTTAAGCATGGGTATGTCCAGCTGACAGAACTACAGTTCCCTTCTGTTAGACCTTCTCTCTCTCTCTCTCTCTCTCTCTCTTCTCTCTCTCTCTCCTCTCCCTCCCTCCCTCCCTCCCTTCTTCCTTCCTCCCTTCCTCCCTCCCTCTCTCCTCTCTTCCCTCTTTCTCTCTTCTCTCTTTCTCTTTCTCTCCCTCTCCCCCATTTCTTTTCCTTCTTTTTCTCTGGACTAGTGTGAGTGTCCCTGCAAATGCTAAGGAACAATCTGCACGGGCAAGGATAAAATCTGGTTCAACATGACTTACTTAGCCTGTGTTGGTTCAAATTTCTAGAGTCTGACCCTGAGCAGGTTACTTTAGCATATGTAAGTACAATAGAATTTGGAAAAAGGTTCCTGGTAACAATTATCTTGATCACATGTACACAATAAAGCTTAAGGCATGACGACATCAAAACTCTTTGCAAAGTACATGTGACCTCTACCATGAAGATGGGTTCTATAGCTTAAGAGCCTAGGATCTGGTCTGGTCTCAGATAGTGTACGGTCACCAGGCTATAAAGTACATGTGACACCTCCCTATTGACTGAAAAACAAGCTAAAAAAAAAAAAAAATAGTCTAGGAAGAGAGAGTCTGGGATAAATATAATAGGCTAGAGCATTTGGATGTGTCCTGATCACCAGGCTATTAACAACACCCATCCCCAGTCTTCTGGGTGGAAAACAGATACACAATCCCTTCCTTTGAAGAGGACCCACCTACCCATGCTTAACATCCCTAGTGTTTATCTGTGAGCACAAAGACCCCCATGCCCTCTACAGACTAGGAACTGACAGATGAACCTTAACTAGTAAACTCACTGTGAACTGACTGTATTAGTAAGGGTTCCCCAGAATAGCAGAACTATTTTTTTTTTGGGGGGGGAGGATATATAATACATACATACATACATAATACATACATATATACATATATATATATTATTGTGTATATACACATATATAAATAATTTACTAGAAAAACTTACAGGATATGGTCCAAGTAATCCAACAATGGCTGGATATAAAGGGAAAGGTCAAGAATCTAGAAGTTGCTCAGTTCACCAAGCTGGATGCTTTGGCTGGTCTTCAGTAGACTCTGGAAGTAGGTTCTAATGCCAAGGAAGGAATGGGCTTGTTACCAAAGCAAGGGCAAGCAGGCAAAGAGCAAAAGCCTCTTTCTTTTATGGCCTTATATACCATCTGCCAGCAGATGGTAGAGGCCAGATCAGATTAAAGGTGTCTTCCTACCTCAAGATCTGGATCAAAAGCATTTGTCTTTCCACCCCAAGATCTAGATAAAAAGTATGTGTCTTCTTACTCAAAGGTCTGACTAGAAGTAGATTCACCTACTTCAAACCAAATAAAAAAAAAATCTCTCGCAGGTGTGTCCTCTATTTCCGGAATGTAGCTCATTTCAGATGTAGTCAGGTTGAAGACAAAGCATAGCCACTGTGCTGCTTTGGAAAACAACTGGATTACCACTCAAAGTCTCCTCCTTATATGACTGATTATCTCTACCCTATACAGTAACCCAAGCACACATTGAGGAACCACAAAGTAAGAAATCAACTTGGGAAATAATGTTAAATTGGAGAAAAATAACGTTGCTGGAAAATAGTGGAGATTTTACAGACAGAAGAGAAAGTGAGGCCATTGTAGGAAAACTGAAGACCAAAGGAAATAAAGGCAAGTTAGCCCAGCTGCCCTGGCTTGAGGAAAGCAAAGCATGCTGGTACTTGCATTTGGCACACCACACTTCAGACACAACTAACAAACGTGGCTGCACTGGTCTGCTACTATGTTTAGGGAGCACCAGACAATGCTGACCTAAAGAACATGCTGAATATATGGCCCTACAGAATCATTCATTGTACAGTAAGTAGGTAGTTTTTATCTAGACCATCTCTCCCAAGAAGTGAAAAAGGTTTAAGTCTAACAAACTTAAAAATTTACTTTGAAAAAAACTACTAATAAGTTCAGGATTTACAAAATAATGGGATTTAAAAAGCTACATATACCTCTCCATGTACAATAATATACAAACAAAATATAGTTTAGTATCTGAGTATCTTTTGGAAACAGAATAACCATAATACTTATATAAATTTATAAGTTGTATATAGTTGGTATGCTTTAAGCACAGTAACCAGATTTAAACTATGCAAGCAGAGTACTAATAGTATTGTAAATGCCAGGGTAATGATAATTTAAACACTATGGCACAAACTTTACAGATAAGTTTAACTTATTAAGAGCAATGTGCACACAATTTTATCTCAGGATAACTACACTTATAAATTACTGCCAGCCTTTCAATAAAATAAGTATTATAAAGATGTTAGAAATTATGTTGTGTCCGGGCAGTGGTGTGCACGCCTTTAATCCCAGCACTTGGGAGGCAAAGGCAGGTGGATTTCTGAGTTCGAGGCCAGCCTGGTCTACAGAGTGAGTTCCAGGACAGCCCGGGCTACACAGAAAAACCCTGTCTCAAAAAAAAAAAAAGAGAGAGAGAGAGAGAGAGAAATTGATTATGTTGTACTAGGGAATTTAATACAACTTTTACTCTTTTAATAGCTAAACTATTTGACATAAGCCTACAGAACCAACTGAAAATACCTATGTGTGTCCAAATATAGTAAATCAAAAACTAAAACTAGCATCAAGTCCAATGTATGTCAGCTTCCAAACATTTACTAAATCATTTCTTTGTGCTTTTATGCGCTACCCTGATTCTTCATACCTTTAACCAAATGAAATGATATATTTCAGTCAGAGTACTTGGACACATCTCTAAACCTCAAAATTAACCAAACTTCTAATTCAGGCATCAACCATCTTCCCTGAAGAATCAAGCCTCTCATCTACAACTGCTTTTCATTAAAGGAAACAAGAGACCTCAAGTCATTTAAGATAGACATTAACAACTTTTATCATTAGAAAGGTTTTCCAGGAGAGGGAGAGACATGTACATCAGCAATTAGCAAAACCTCTCTGCACTTAAGTTGGCTCATATAACAGATTCTTCAGATTAGTGCCTTGTTTAGTTATCATCAAAGAAGCTTCCTCCAGAAGCATGGGGAAATGCAGAGACCCACAGCCAGACATTACAATGGAGAGAGAGTCCTTGGAATGCACAGCTCTAAGTGGGAGGTCTCCATCAAATCCCTCATCTTAGAGCTCTGGAAAACCAAGGAAGAAAGAGTGTAAGAGCAGAGGAGATAGAGGAAATGATGAGAACAAGGCCCTCTGAGTCAACATGGAACATGCTATGACCTCAAAGACTGAAGCAGCAAGAGCACAGAAGCTTACACAGATCTGCACCATGTCCTAAGAATCTAGTTTCAATAAAAGGGAAAAAATAAAGTAAAATACAAAATATACTTACTGGTTTGCTGTTATGAGAAACTAGGCCCAAAGGCATTTAAATATGGCCATTTAAAGAGCAAGAACACTCACAAATGACCCAGAATGAGGAGGGAAGAGAGAGGAGGAAGAAGAGGAGGAAGAGAAATGAAGGGAGGAAAGTTAGGCATGGTCCATGTCTTAGTGAGGGTTTCTATTACTTTGATAAAATATCATGACCAAAAGCAACTTGGAGAGGAAAAGAATCACTTCATTTATAGTTCCACATCACAGTCCATCATGGAAGGAGGGCAGGGCAGGAACCTATAAATGGGAGTTAATCCAGAGGCCATGGAGAAGAATTACTGGCTTATTCCATGTGGCTTGCTCAGCCTCTTTTCTTATACAACTCAGGATCACCTACCCAGGCATGGTACTGCCCACAGTGAACTGAAACTGCTACCCCACTCCCACCCTACACCATATGGTCATTAATCAATAAGATACATTAATCAATAAATACAGAGTTTCCAGGCCAATGGTACAGAGCATTTTTTCAATTATGATTCCTACTTCCCAGATATGTATCTAGTTTGTAATAACTTAACATAAAACTAGCCAGTATATACCACTCCTTTTTCTTTAGAGAAATGTTTTAAAAGGGATATACTCACCAATAGACACTACTGCTTCTTGATGGGAAGTACATAAGAAAAAAATATATAGCATTAGAAGTTCATAAGGATGTCTTTCTCCTACCTACATCTACTCTACCACTAGTCACAATCAACCCACCCTCTGTGCCTCAAGAAGCCATGGACAAACTTCCAAGAATAATCTGAGACACTACACCATTGTTAGCAGTTTGGGTCTTTCTGGGCTAACACTGTGTACCCCTTATTATAGGTATCTGACTAGCCTATTTTGATTCTTTTTATGTGGTCCTAGTTTGGCTTCCTGTTACTACAATAAAACACTGACCAAAAGCAACTAGAGGAGAAAAAGGTTTTTATTTGATTGACACATTCCAAACACAGTCCTCAACAAAAGGAAGTTAAGTCAAAAACTCAAGCAAGAACAGAAGGAGAAACCATGGAGAAAGATGCTTAGTGGAGTTCCCTAAGTGGCTTGCTAAGACTGCTTTCTATGATGTTTTGAATGAGGATGCCTCACATAGGCTCATATATCCCAATACCCAGTATGTGGAACTGTTTAGGAAGGTTTGCAAGGTGTGACCTTGGAGGTGTGTCACTGGCTTTGATGTTTCATAATCCATGCCATTCATAGTTAGCTCTCTCTGCTCTGCACTTGTGGACTGAGCTGTAGCTCTCAGTACTGCCCTAGTACCATGCCTGCCTGCCTACTGCCATGCTATCTACAGTGATGATCCCACTCTTAACCCACAGAAACCATGAGTCCCAAATTAAACCCTTTTTTTTTTTTTTTTTTGTAAGTTGCCTTGGTTACAATGTTTAATCATATCAACTGATAAGTAACTAACACACTTCATACAATCAAGGACCACCTGCACAAGGGTGGCATCACCACTCAGAGTATTGGCTCTCCCATACCAATATGAATCAAGAAAATGTCTCACAGACTTGCATACAGACCAGTCTAATGGGGCAATCAACTGAAGGTCCCTCTTCCCAGGTGGCATAGCTTGTATCTGGTTGACAGAAACAAAAAAAATCAAACAGGTCATCTGACCTTCTGTCAACCTGACAAGCAAATGCATCACTACTGAACCATGACTTTGAGTTCCTCAACAATTCATGTCATGTTATATTAATATCGTAACACAATATAACTTTTAAAAGTTCAACAATCTTTTTAAAATTCCAATCACTTAAAAGTTCAATGTCTCTTCAAAAAGTCTTAACTTTGGGCTTCTATAAAGTCAAAAACAAATTAAATACTTTCTTAATCAAAAAGGGAAAAACCAGAGCAGAGCCACAATCCAATCAAATCAAAACCAAACCCAATGCTGTTAGTAGCTCAGTGCCCACATCTGGGACACTTAAGATCTTGAGAGCCCCAAAGGGCTTAGGGAGGAGACCCATTTCTCCAGTTCTGCCATACAGTTCACACAATTTTGTAAGAACAGGCTGGCTCAACTCCACATCTGCTGCTGTCCTTGCTGAGCCCCCATGATCTTGGCATCTCCAATGTGCTGGGTTCTCATCTGTAACTGAGGCTGCATCTTCACCAATGTCCTCATGTTCTCTCTTGAGGGAACCCAACACTACCACATAATGCCAAGCCTCAGTGTCTTTCTATGACCCCTTCAATACTGCAGTTTCCATGCTGACAAAACTAGGACCCAAGATTTTTAATTCAAATAAATTGCAAGAATGGTCCTCAAAGAGTTTTTGTTTCTCTATAGAACTTTTCAAGCCAGGATCCATCAGCTGCTTTTCTTCCAACGTTCTTATCTTCCAAGCTCTCAGCAAACAGCCTATTAAGTTTTGAGCACTAGTAGCTTTTACAGCCAAAGATCCCAAATACTTCCAGGGTTCTCCCCAAACAACATAGTCAGGAAGTTACTTGAAATAGC
The DNA here is from genome assembly GCA_021653895.1 of Mastomys natalensis. NCBI lineage: Eukaryota > Metazoa > Chordata > Mammalia > Rodentia > Muridae > Mastomys > Mastomys natalensis. Next base: position 173,929 of record JAJTUV010000647.1, read on the forward strand.
CTAGTCTCTGGTAACAACTTCAGTCCTAGTTAGGTTTTTCAGATGCTGTGATAAAACACTGAGGAAAACCAACTTAGGGAAAGAAGGGAGCTGATTTACATTGACAGGTCCACCATCAGGGAAGCCAAGGCAAGAACTCAAGACAGAAGCCTGGAGACAGGAACTGAAGCAGAAACCATGGAAAACTACAGCTTACTAGCTGTCTTCCCAGGGCTTGCTCAGCCTCTTCAGCTCAGGAGCAGATGTATAGGGGTGACACCACTTGCAGTGGGCTGGGCTCTCCAGTATATTAATAGGGAAAACACCTCACAAAACTACAAGCTTGTATAATCGAGGTGGTTCTATATTTGAAGTTTCCTCTTCCCAGATGACTCTAGCTTGTGTCAAACTGATAACAAACCAACTGGTACACGTGCTGAGTGCCCAGCTAAGGACCTGACATATGTCTACCACAAAGGTGAGTGCAGAGGATAACAGGGAAAAGCTCCTGTGATGTGATAATATACTAGGGGTTGGCAGATACAGCCCTGGCTCCTGGCTCATAACATTATCTCCAAGAAAACTATGATTTCAGTCATCAGGACATAGCTGAAAGCACTTCTCTTTTTTTTTCCAAGTGACCACAGAACTCTAGTTTACTTAGCCTTATGTCTGTGTCTGGCTAAGGAGAAATTACTATAGTTTTGTTAGGTATTATGCCATAGATTCCTCTCAAGTAAGAAGGCTCATCATCCCAATACCTGGAAGGCAGAATGCTAGAAAGGATTTAAGTAGAATCTGGACAGACTTCCCTGCGTACGATAGTGACTTTTCTCCTCACTGGACCAAACCCCTGAGAGAAGCAACTTAACAGAAGGACATGGTGAGAGGGCTATCATAACAGAGGATACAGTCCAAAATTCTGACACAGTTGCTCATGCTTCCTAACATCCATTTGAATAAGTCTCATGAAACCCCCAAGAATAGGATTCAGGGATATCTCAGATAATACCACTTTGGCAGGATGACATGCTAGAGAGGATATCAAGCCTAGGCACTTCTTTCTCATGGTTTCCTACTTTAGGGAGACGGTACAAACCCAATTCTATAGATAGCCAGTCAGAAAAAAAGGGAAAACCACCTGGAAGTTACAAATGCTGTCTAACTAGGAGGGAGGGGCTAAGTTTCATCGGTAGGATACTATGCTATCTCTGAGTAGACAGCAGCAGAGCTAAACCAAATGAGAAGATAACTAGCTTTAAAAAATGCTGCTATAGACACGCCTATTTGCTAGTAAGAGCAATGCGTCACTGTGTTGAGTTCAGTGTAAGAACAGAGGAAAGTAGTTTGTTCCTGTAAGATACAGGTCCCCTTACTCCCCAACAACTACAGAGCACTTACAGCATTCCAATATCAAATTCAATCATCAGTGCTGAGGACATAGCTCTGTGGGTAAAGTGCTTGCTTTACAAGCATGAAAACCTAGTTTTAGATCCCCAGTAGCCACACAAACACACACAGAGAGAAAAGAAATTAGCAGTAGTAGAAGTAGTAGTAGTTGTTGTTGTTGTTGGTTTTGTTTGGTGATACAGATTTCTAATACCACAGCAACAGCGGAAACGGAGAGGCAAAAACAAGACAATCCCAGGGCAAAGGGGCCAATCAACAAACAAAGTGTCAAACTCCAAGTAAAGTCAGAGACCTTGTTTTAAAAATGTAAGGTTGAGAACAACAGAAGACATTCCAGCACCAGCCTCTGACTATGACATGCATGAGTATATTCATACATATATGCACACATTCCATACCCATACACACAACAGAATGAAACACAAGAATTGTAAATATTGCTGCTTACTGTAATATGAAAAATGATGTAATAGATTACATTAACTAAGCTATGATGGTTATTTCTAGATGTTAGTGTGTTCAGCTTATTGAAAAGGCAATATATACTTAAAAAGTCTCTTTTGCTAAATAATAACAAGATTTTTAAAATGGCTTCTATTTTTTTAAGTTCAGACATTCTTGGTTGCATTTAATTGTTATTTGTACAAAGTTCTTTACCTTGAAAACCTTAGTAATTGTCATTATTGTGGTCTTAAATCCATTACACACAGAAAATTTCCAAGCAAACCAGGACTGCTTCAGGACTGTGAATCAAGGCATCTCTCCACTGCTGACCTGTACGTTACAAGGAGCAAATGTAATCACGCCTGCTGATAGGAGCCTGGCACTGACAACACATGCATTGTTATCTCTGTAACTATCTGTGCTGCTCAAGGTTTTAATCTAGGGCACGTCTGTAACAACTAAAAGTCCTAGATCACTGACTTATTTATGCCTTGTATCAGACATGCTGAGCTCTCCAAAATGAACGCTCGAAAATAGCATGCACTGTAAATTATAATTCTAACATAAAACAAATGTTAAAATGTTAGCATCTTTCCTCTGAATATATTGTACTGTATTAATTGTTAGTCTTGGTAATGTGGCTTATTAGTTTTGCATAATTTAAGTTTTAATTCAACGTTTAATTTTTAATTAAGTAGGTTTTTCAAGCTGTGCTTTCTTCTTAAACGTTAGTCACCAAACATGGTAGATAAAAAAACAATTCTATGGTATAAACAAATACATGGTGTGGTCATGAATTACATGATTTCTCTACAACTTTAGAAATGAAAACAATCAGCCATTTATATTTTAAAAAGAAATATGCCATTTTAGTTTGTCATTAATATTTAAACAATTTAAGCTCAGAGAGAATGCCTAGAAAACTAAAACCTGAATATAAAATTATAATCAAATCACTTTCTCAATAAAGCAATCTTTTTTTTCACACTTCAGTTTCAAAATAAATCTCTTTGGGTTATCATACTCCACATTAAAAGCTAGTTTGTATTTTGGTTTTCCACGAAAACTACTGGGACCAACATTAGTCTATACGCCAAGAATACATATTCTTCCCACAGGAACAAACGCATACAGACACTGCCTGCCTAACAGCAAATGAAAAGACCAGTGTGAACAAAGGAGGATCCAGGAAGGTGGATGAGGGAAGTGTTACCTTCCACGTCACGTTCCAAAGCTGGGTAAAGATCATCTAACTAAAATGTAAAGTTATTATTACAATAAGCAGTACATAGGATGGCTCTATTATGCTCCCTCTGAAGATGAAGCTCTCCAAAGCAGCAGCCATTAACAGAGAACTAAGTCTTATCTGAAGACCTCTGTAAAATACGTTAAACATATTTTAATAAACTTCTGTAACTTTCCATTTTACTCAGTATGTTTCCTAACTGAACTTTTGTTTGCTTTCCTGTGCTATACAGCCTCAATCTGAATAAGTCAGAAGAGAACATATATACAGGAACCTAAGGAAGACGGACGGATGTAAAGAATGCTTGTGACACTATAGTCTGCCTCCTAATTATTGTGTGACCATGAAGGAGTTTGGTGCCACCTATGAACAGGAAACTCATTCCACACCTGCTTCCATACTATGACTACATTACAAAATCTCTCCTCCACACACGCCTAGAAATACAAGTGTGACACATACACATGTGCATGCTTGAATGCTGCAGTCTTTTAAGATCAGCAGGGGGCTGGTTCTCATTCTCTCCCTCTCTCCTCTCCTTCTCTCCCTTTCTCTCTCCCTCTCTCTCCCTCCCCCTCTCTGTGTGTATCAAACTACAAAGCTAATAAAATCTAATTTCCACTCTTTTCATCAGCATTTTCAGCATTAGACTCAACACACATAACAGTAATAAAAGCTACAGTCACCAAGTGATTCTGCTCACATCTTTCTGGGACCCACTTGCCACTTCCAGAAGCCCAGGGTAACCATCACTGCCAGGGACCAGTTCTGGAAGGCTTCGCCCTTATCTAGCCATGATTATTGGTTCACTGAAGAAAAAGACCTAGCAAGTTTGATGGGCAACACAATTGCTGTAGGAGAAAGACAAGGCCTCACTGGAGAAAACATGAGGCTGTACCATTGGGAATCTTCTGTCTAGAGTACTTCCCCCTTTCAACATAAGCTTAGCCCAGCAACTGCCACCTACCATCTAATATGAAGACTCATCTGTGACATGGATATACAAGGACTTCTGAGAGTTGGCCAAAAAAACTTTAAAACCTTCTAAAATACTACCCTACATTAATCCAACGGCAAAGACATCTACCACAAAGAGAAATAAAAAGCCTTAGGCACGCCGAAGGTAGCAATGCCAACTGTGAAGCCATAGTGTATATAGATATATGTAAGGAGATAGATATAGATAGATAGATAGATAGATAGATAGATAGATAATGTCCTCACTGTGTGAAATAACTAGAGAATCCATACTAAAAGCCACCACCAGGTATACATATAGCACACTCCAATATCTACTAGTCTATGGGCAATGACAAATGTTAGGTCAAAAATTATAAAAACGCCAGAAATTTCTGGAGTGGCATTGAAGCCAAGGGAGAGGTTTTTTGACTTTAAAACCTTAAAATGCATCCAGCCTACAGTGGTGGCCACACACCTTAAATTCTAGCACTCAGAGACAAGTGGATCTCTTTCAGTTCTAGTCTAGCTTCATCTACATAGAGAGTTAAAGGGCAGTCGGGTCAATATAGTCAAAGCTCGTAAATAAAGAGGAAAAAATTTTTAAAGAGGGGTTTAATATCAGTTAAAAAGAACAGTCAATTAAGCCTAGAATAAGAAGGGATAAGGAGGAGGAAGAAAGAAGGAGAAGGAAGAGGATGCATATAATAAATTTAAAGTGAACAGAGAAAAATCAATTAAGCCAAAGATCAATAAAATCAGTAACATGTTTTAGCTGCAGTGATCAGATACCATACATGAGCTGCTATGAAATTAAAAGATAGCTCACAATAATTAGCAGCGAAAATCAGACTGTAAGGGGACAAGAAATATTACTCATAAAAGGACCAAATGTTGAATACATCGATAATTTAAATTTTCAAAATATGTTTTTAATTATAAAGCGTCTATTTTCTGTTCCTGGTATAGTGTGAAATGAAGCCTTAAAATTGGTTTCAAATGTGTGTGTATTTATATCTGTATGTAATTACAATTATCTAAAAGTTGGACACATAAAATAAATAAATATTTTAATTTATGGGATATCTCTAAAATATACAATAGCAAAACAGATCTGAGGGGAAAACAAAAGCTTTGGTTTTAAATATAAATCACTATCACTTAAAATGTGATTTGGTGACAGTAAAGGACAAGTTTCCCTTTGGTAATCATTTAAAGAAAGCAAAACAACAGTGCCACACTACCTGAGATGATCACAATGGGGCCAGTTGTGAGAAGCCATTTTGTTGACAAAAGTCAGCATGAGATTATCTGCACTGGTTAGTTTTGTCAACATACACAACCAAAGGAAGGAGTATCAAATGAAATCAGTCTCAAACAGATTGGCATATTGCCATTCATGGACAATTGATAAGGAAGAAATAACTCTAGCCCACTGTAAACAGTGCCACCCACTCAGGAGTAGGTGGTCCTGGGTACTGTAAATAAAATGAGCAGGTGTCAGGGAGAACGAGCCAAGCCGGTAAGCAGTGTTCCTCCATCACTCCTGCCTTGACCTCCCTAAATGATAGGCCGTGACCTGGAAGTGTAAACTGAAATAAACCCCTTTCTCCCAAGTTGCTTTGGGTCATGGTGTTTATCACATCAACAGAAAGCAAACTAGAACATTATCTTATTAAGTCCTACTTCTTTCATATCCCAAAAAATAAGAAAAAAATTATAAACAATTCAAATATCAAAGATTAGATACTTTCCTTGATACACATTTTGGTTTCCAAAAAGATTATATATATAAAATCATGAAAGTTTAAACACCTTAGCAAAAATGATAACTAGTAAATCAAGCTACTCATACTGAATTATGTTTCTCTAAACTATTTTCTCCTTTATTGTTAATAATGTAGGTTTATTAATTATCTTAATATTATTTTTCTTAAGATTTCAAGATACCATGGAGCGAATTACAATTTGATCTCTTGCTCATTGTACATGTTTCCTTGCAAAACAAATTATTCATCCATACCAGTTCTTTACCAGGTCTATGGCATCTGAAATTTCTATGAAACAACGTAGGTCACATAATTTAACAAAAAAAAAAATCATTACACCATTACACATTGAGGAATTATATTAAATATAGCCTAATAAATCAGTATTTAACAAATACTAACTTAAGATACAGCAAAAAATGTTTAACCATCAAATACCTTGCATTTCACAGGAAATGCAGCAAAAACTCATGCCTGGTTACATCCTTCGGGTACCTATTTCTATAGTACCCTACCCTACGTTCACAGCTTGGTGCCAGTGTCCTCAGAACGACATCTGGATGAGGTCCCCACCCTGCAGCATCCAACCTGGGCCCATGTAGGCCTGAACCTACCCTGCCCTCTCTCTGAAGCCCCCAGCTGTTCTCTACCATCTCTGAAAAACTAAAGAATATTAAGGTCAGAGCAACACAGTGGAGTCTGCTTCCTTCCTAAGACATTTCCTTTTGAAATAGGAAGTGTGCAATGCTCGTAAATGCTACCACACATGAGTTAGGTGAAAATGCTACCTAGAGGTTTGCAAAACAACATTGCCTCCTAACACACAAGCAGAACGGAGAGTGTATCAAACACTGGTGCAGAACCAAGACTTCTGCCTGCTGTTTGCACAGCCACTATCAATTCATGAGTTGTAACCAATCACTTATTTTATACTTCAGTGACTGCATCCACAGTGGAAGGGGGGAGAGGTGGCAATTCAAATACTCTTTGCACACTGAAGACAACAAAAACTTGATCAGACACTGACTCCTAAGAGATGTCTAAAAAGACTACCAGAACTAAGACACTCTACATTTAAATATGTGTTCATATCACATGCATGAGGGAGAATTTATAGTAAGAACAAGAGACAGAAGCAAGTGGACATAGGTAACAAATTACATTTGAAAGTTCCATTCAGAAAAGAAAGGAACACTAATTCTCATTAGACATAAAAGATAATAACAGAAAGACACACCACATGCATGAGATGATTGAAAAACTCCATACAGTTCCATGTCAGATCTCTGCAAACTGTTCTGTAGAGACAATGCAAAAGGAAAAAAAGAAAGAAAACAAAGGTTTAAACTTGAACATCCTTATGTACAAAAGAACTATGATTAAGAGTTCAATATTGAAACAATAACTTAAAACTGAAGACAGACCTTAATGTTTAATCTTAAGAACAGAAAAACTCTCACTTATGAAATAAGTTCTGTGTTCTCTTAGCTTAAGCACTGATTTTTATATACAAAACAAAAAGTACAAACCATAAGAAAAACATAAGTTGGACTTGATCAAGATTAAGAAATTTTGTTCTTCTAATGACACAGGAAGGTAGGAAGGAGGGAAAGGAAGGAAGGAAGGAAGGAAAGAAAGTAAGTCTTGGACTGAGAAACATATTTTAAAAATGAAATTGTAATTTCAATCAACCCTATATTCATAATGTTCAAAATTCAGTAAGAAGACAAACCCAATGCTGAAATTTAGAGAAGTACTTTGATACCTCACCAAAGAGTACTAGTAACAAGTTTGCACAAGAAGCACATCAACATTATCAGTCATGAAAGAAACACCAATTAAATTGTGTAAAATAATATGACAGGTACAGTATCTCAGCTAAAATAAAAACACTACACAAAGTGCAGATGGAGACAAAATCACCTAGAACTCTCCCATGCTGAGAACGAAGAAGCATGGTACACCATTTATGTTCTTACACACGGAGAGGCACCAGTCATCTGTGGGCATATAAACATAGTTCGTAATCTCCCGAATCTAGAACCAATCTAGCATTTCACAACTCATGAATGTGTGCACAGATTGTGGTACACTGTACCACGGCACACAGTTTATGAACTTTTATTAATGTACACAACAGCATCAAAGGTTTCCAAATGTATCATACTGAAGTCATGGTGAAGTTCAACCTCCCACCCTCCCAGTTCAGATAGCTTTTTTTTTTTTTGGTTTTTTTTTTCCGAGACAGGGTTTCTCTGTGTAGTCCGGGCTGTCCTGGAACTCGCTCGGTAGACCAGGCTGGCCTCGAACTCAGAAATCCGCCTGCCTCGCCTCCCAAGTGCTGGGATTAAAGGCGTGCGCCACCACCGCCCGGCTCAGATAGCTTTAACATAAAATCCACCAGAAACACTGGGAAAGTTGAGAGACATCTCTGGTTACTACCTATAAGATGTCAGCAGGAAATGCTCATCTGACTACCAAAAATGTATCCAGGCTTTGCCAAAACTAGCTTCACTCCCGACTGAGAGCCACAGCATTGCTAAGAGGACAGGCTAGAATGGAAGAAGTGGAATGATTATTCCATGCATGTACATCCTGGCAAGACTCAAAGGTAAATTATTAACAGGATGGTGATGATGACAACAACAATGACATTGTCGACAGCAATAAGAATAATAAAGAATACTGTACACATTACTCAAAGTGGGATTTTATTGGGGGGGATCTCTGCACTTAAATCAGCTTTGAAGGATGATGTCACAATGTTATAACAAAATATTTAAATATTTAACTTAAGGTTTGAACAAGCTAAAATTTATGAATTGTAAAAAATACAACAGACAAAAGAAAAAATAGACTCCATAATTCTGACCCAATTGAATAAGAAGGTAAATGTCCCCAGAGGCTCAGATGTCTAGTTACATCCATTAGATAATTCAGAAATCTGACCAAGCTATACTCTCCCTGTCTCAAAACCCACACTTTTCCTGTACCCTGTAACTTTGCAAGTTCATAATTTGATCTGAATCTTACTTCAATATTAAGGTTCCTGCTAAGAGAACTCTACATCTTATGAAAGTCATCTTGACAGAAGCATGCCCCAATCGTACTGCTCAACTACCGATACCCAGCTTATCAAGAATGATCCTCTGCACATCCCATGAGTTATCTGCCATTTCTATGGGGTGATGTCTGAGCAGCTGTGGTTTCAGAGCTGTGGTTAATGTATGACTGAGTCATGAACTGTTTTAAGGGACAAGCCCTCTTGTGGAATGCAAGCAGCTCTCAGAGTAGTCATCAGATACTACCTTGAAAACAGAGAAGCCATCAGGGACATCACATCCACCAGGAGAGTATTTCATTTTAAAAAAAAGGGGGGGGGGGGTGCCTTCTAGTGATCTAAAACATTTTATTAAAAAAATCTATACAAGTACAGGTCAGTTCTTTTTTTAAGCCTGATCTTTTAAGTACAGAAGAATAATATATATTTGAAATATTTTATAATTACTAGAAACATACCAATTAACAGTGGTAAAAAGATTAAGCATTCCATATGCCATAAATACAAGGTAAAAATCGTTCTTCTTGCATGCTTGAAACCATATGCAAGATGGGTTATAGCATTAATACTTTTAAAGCCATATAGTTACTAATCTTTTTAATTTTAAGGTACATATTGACTTTGTAATAAATAAGTGCAAGGTAAGTTCCAAATATGAAAGACTTTGAATTATACTGACCATTAGCAGAGAGGTAATTGACAGAGATACATAGATTTTACTTTTAAAGTTGTTTGAAATACCTTTCTATACAATGCTTTATATAATGCTGCAATTTCTCCCTGTGAAGAACACATCCTCAAAGATAACACAATTAAATGCCCTCACTCTAAGTCAGCCTTTCAAGGAATCCCGCCCTCCCCCAGTGCCCTGCCTGCTGTTTTCAGTCACCCTCTCGCTTGGTTCCACTCTCCCCTTCATTCATGGTGTCAGTCTCCACACTGGACATTTAATCTGAAGCTGTCTGCTGCTCATATCCCTTCCCCCTAGAATGTGAACTGTGTAAAACCCAGAATTTTGTATGTTTGGTTAACTACTGGATCCTCACCATGTGAAACAGTAATGGTACCTTGTAAATGCTCAATACTACATAAAATATAGTACACATAAAATCAGTGCTTTTTAAAACATTTATACCACAAATACAAACATTAACAGAGCTAAGATTTGTTTAAATGTGTCTTTAACACTTCATTTTCCAAACATATTTATCACAAAAGTGTCTTTAATAAGAGCATAGACTTATAGACAATAGTTTAAAGCCTCTTCAGGAAAAAGTTGGTACACAGTTTTAAAAATTCCCTGGACTCTGGGGATTAAAATAAATATATTCTAAAAAGGAAGATATGAAGTTAGAAAGAGGATATGATAGCATCTGGGAGACAGAATTTGATGGGAGAATAAAGGATGGAAATGATAAGGATACATAATACATTTTTAAAAGTAAAAAATATCTTGCTAAGTTTAAATTTTTATTTATTTATTGTTCGTGTATATATGTATTTGGCCTACAAGTATCTCTGTGCACTACATACCCACAGAAGCCAAAAGAGGATGTCAAATCCCCTAGGATTGGAGTTAGAGGTGGTTGTGGGCCAGCATGTGGGTACTGGGGATTAGACCTGTAGAAGAGTAAGCAGTACTCTTACAGCTGAACCATCTCTCAATCCTCTCCTGTGAATATCTGAAGTGTCTGTTTATTTTACTGTATATGTTATTATTGGAGGAGTTAATAAAAGGACAACTCCATGGAGTCATTCTCCTCCCCTTTAAGTGAACTCCAGAAATCAATCATCAGGACAGAGGGCTTGAACAGTTTCTTTACCCACTGAGCCATATCACCAGCACTCATATTCACAACTTTACCTTAATAGTAAAAGAAGCAGATGTCAGGAAGAGAAGCAGGTACGCTACTGCAGATCTTCACCTCGGCCTCTTCTGGAAATCCAATACCTCAGTTTCGTCCTCAGCTATAGAACACACTAGACTACCTGCTACAGTCTCCCCTTCCATTCTGGCCCCAGTTCCACTGGATCACTCAGACCTTCCTCTCCAACTTCCCTTCCCCCAACTCATCCCTTAACCCAGTCCTCAGTAACAGAAGGCATTCCCTAGGAACCTGCAGACCACTAAACTGAAAGCAGGTAGTCTTCTGCATAGCAAAGAACACTGTCATTAGGACAAAGAGGCAGTCTACAAAATGAGAAAAGATTTTGCCAACTATACATCCAATAATATATAAATCCATCCAAAATATATAAAGAACTAAAAAAAAAGTAGATATCAAGAAAACAATCCAATTTAAAAACAAGGTACAGATCAAGCATAGAATTCTCAAGAGGAAATCCAAACGGCCAAAGATCCAAATGTTCAAGATCCTTAGTCCATCAGAGAAATGTAAATCAAAATTACTTTGAGATTCCATGTTACAGCTGTCAGAATGGCTAAGATCAATACACAAGTGGCAGCTTGTGCTGGGGAGGATGTGAGTAGGGCAAACACTTAATCCATTGCTTTGGGACTGCAAACTTGTACAGCCACTATGGATATCAGTTGTGGCAGTTCCTCTAGGAAGCTGAGAATCAATCTACCTCAAGACTTAGCTATGCCACTCCGAGCTTGTTCCCAAAGGACACTTCATCCTACCACAGAGACACTTGCTAAACCATGTTCATTGCAGCTCTATTCAAAATACCCAGAAACTGGAAACAACCTTGGTATCCCTCAATAGATAACTGGTAGGAGCAGAGGTAGAGGAAACTCTAATCAGGATATAATACTTGGGGGGAAATGTACTTTTGATAAAAGGAAAAAACATATTACACAGAGAGAGATAGCAAGAACGAAAGGAAGGGAGGGGAGGAAAGGGAAAGGAAAAGAAAAGAGACCGAGTACACTTAGGCACGGGATACATTCGAGGCCTTGTTATGTTAGGCCTTTATAACAAGTTGTCTATGTGGTAAAGATAGCTAATTATTCTATTATATTAAAAAAAAAATTAAAGCTTCAAAAAGTCAATGTATTTACCCAAATCATTGAGCTACAAGTGCTGAATTTGGGATTCAGACATATACTATTTGTGATCTTTTCTTATAGACTATTTAATAATCATATCTTTTGGTAGACAATCAAATTTGTGAGAAAAGGGAAACTGTCAAAAATAGCAAAATACAAAACACAGGTTTTGAAATAAAGATGAGACATGTTGAGTCTGTATTTTTCATGACAGTGTGATAGGCCTAACTGAATCAGAAACAGTAAAAGCAAGGAGGAGTGCGGATGTGACTGCAGGTGAACTACCAGGGAGAGGTTACAGAGGGACACTGTAAGTGACAGAAGGAACGATCGAGACTTTGACACCAAAGGTGCACAGCAAAATCAGATGATATAAGCTGTGCAAATTTCTACACACTATAAAAGCCGAGAAGCAATAGACAAGTTTTGAAAGACTATGATGGTGAATATTAAGAAATGTCTATAATGATCATGCCAAGTGCCTTAGTCATTGCTTTATTGCTGTGAAGAGACCCTATGACCAAGGCAACCCTTACAAAGAAATCATTTAATTGGGGGCTTGCTTACAGTTTTATAAGCTTAGTCCATTATCACATGTCAGAGAACATGGCAGATATAGTGCTAAAGAAGTAGCAGAGAGTTAGTTCCATATCCTAACTCACAGACAGCAGGGAGAGACACTGTGCTTAGAGTAGGTTTTGGGAACCTCAAAATACACAGCCAGTGACACACTTCCTCCAAGAAGGCCACACCCTTCTAATGATTTCAAATACTGCCTCTCCCTCGTAACTAAGCAGTCAAATATATGAGCCTATAGGAACTATTCTTGTTCAAAAGCCACACTCCACTCCCTGGCCACCAGAGGCTTGCAGCCATTCCATAATGCAAAAATGCATTCAATACCCAACTTCAAAAGTTCCCAATAAATCACAGCATCAACACTGTTCAAAGTTTCTTCTGTGACTCATGCAATCTCTTAACTGTAACCCCTTGTAGAATCAAAATAAAAAGGCAGATCACATACCTCCAACATACAAAGACCAAGAATATATATACTATCATTCCATAGATAGGAAATACTGGACCAAAGCAAGACCTAAAACCAGTAGGGCAAACTCCACATTCTGCATTAGCATCAGATGTCAGACTACTCTTCAGGTCTCCAACTAACTTCAGCTTTGTTGACTAAAACTCATTTCTCTTTCTTGGGCCATTTCTACACCAAAGTCTGCAGCTCTCCTAGGCAGGTATCCCATGACTCTAGCATCTACACCACCTTTGGATCTAACACAAGCCAGGCTCACCTGTAGGCTTCCATATAGGGTCCACCTGGCCCCAGCAGCCTTTTTGAGATAGGAAGGGAGATTCCATGACACCTTTCTTGTATCCTTGACTCTGAGGCCAGAACCACATGGACAAGCTGTGAATGACTAAGCATTCAGATATATGAACCTATGAGAGGTATTCTTATTCAAACCACAAAACCCAGACAATGGTGTGGGGATGTAGAAGTAGGTACAGCAAAGTGAGAAATCTAAGGAAAAAAAAAAAAAACCCAAAAGCTTAAAGATGTAAAGGATGGTTAATAGTATGCAATAACTGGCTCAAAATATGTCTACATGATACTTATATGCACAATGATCACCTAATTCAAGGATTCAATCGATCATTAGCTTTTACTTCCTAAGGGCAGACTGTACATTCACGCGGTGAGAAAAAGGTGAACAAACAAAAGCCATCTTGGTTTTGCTTTTTGAAAATGGTCCAACTATGTAACTCAGGCTGCCATCAAACTCACAATATCATATAGCCACAAGCTGACATAAAACTCTCAGGAATCCTCCTGCCTCAGTTGCCCAAAGGCTAAAATTACAGACATGTGCCATACATTCTAAAATTCATATAATCCTAGTGCAAGGATTTGCCCGTGTGATATAATAATGGAGAGAAAAAATGTTTTCTCTTAAAGCTCCATTTAAAATAGAAATTACAGGATTGCACACAGATTTCCCAGTATGGGGGAGAAGGGGTAGTGTTGGAGGGATCCTCTGAATAAACCTGTAAGACTCCAGAAATGCTGCTAACCTGCAGGCTCACAAATAATTACTGAACATCTCTTACCATGCAGGCTGTTCAGAAACTCATCAAAAGCAGGAGAGCGAGTTTCTCACAAGCTAGTATATGATGTCACAGAGAATTACAACTCTGACCAACAGTTCTCTGATTCCCACTACAAAAAATATCAAAGCAAAATAGCTGTCAAAAGCATAAATTAAATCAATTTCAAATTGAACAGAAAATTATTTCCTATTTTCCAAAGGCACTGATTTGGAGTGATCTTAAACCTCTGGAAAAGAATTCCTCGATTTTCAAAAATTCTGAAGTCTAATTACAAGTAATTATAGCTTTTCATTTTCAACATGATGAAATAATTTGATTCTTTTTACAAGAGGTCTGGTTTAGCTCAAAACAGACAAGTGCTTCTGCACTGAGTTAGTCCACAAAGACAATAAGGATCATTCTCGATAGAAAACCGGGGCTACATGTGGTCATAAATCAAGCATAAAAGTCCGTATGTGTTACAAATGCAGCTCCCTCATTCACACCCATGAAACAAAGAGAATGGCACTATGAGACAGACGTGAAAGTATGAATACTGTAGAAGATAACAAGAATCTCTGCAGTCATCACAAAACTCAGATACACACGTGGTTCTTCAAAGGTGAACAAAGCAAAGCACTCTGATACTGAGCAGTGAGGAAGTACTTGCAGTAAATGAGAGTTAATGTTAGTGTTTAACATTTAATACCAGATCTAATGGTGAGCTGTACCAGGATGCTCTAGTCCTTTAAGTAAAAGAGAAAGGAATTCTGTGAACTACACACATAAACAAAATCAAAACCTAAGTTTCTGACAGCAGTTGCACATTCTTCCCCTCTGTCTTTACAGAGTGCTTTACTTATGACTCACACACAGAGACACGTAACATACTATTAGTCCAAAAACACCAAAAACTGCTTTCTACCCTGACCTGGCACACCTGGTTACAATTACATCTTCAGAAACCCAGTAGTTGAGCAAGGACAGGCTAACAAAAGCCAACCAATCAACAGGCAGTATCAAGTACTGCAGCTCAGCACCATCCCCTAATGTAAAAAGAACCTACCATGTATCTCTTGCAAGCACTTCGTGTACATATGCTCACATTCTCACATTCCCACCCAGTACAATGCCAACACAGCACCTGGGCGTGGGACATCGGGTTGAAAAATGCTATTGACACAAAAGTTTTACTAAGCCAATTAATGATTTTTCCAATACATACTACTAGCAATAAGATTGTGTTTGCCTTACTAAAATATAAGTTAATACTTTTCCATCATCACCCCCAAAAGAAAGAGGCTTTAAATAGAAAAACAGTATAGCCATTGTATTACCTGAATGCACCATAGTCCAGTGTTCTTAAGGTTACATCAAGTAAAAACACCAATCTGGCCAGAGTCCAAGACAGAATCGTAATAACCAAATTCTCAGACACAGTAAGCTTTGACAGAGAAAAAAAATTAAGGCTTTGATCATTTCCAGGTATCAACTACTTACATGCCTCACAAAGCCAAACTACACTAGAAACATTAAACCAGAACTTTGTGACCACACTAAAAAAGTAGAATAATTTATCATACTTATGAACAGAGTGACACAGATGGTACCTCGCTGCAGCTGTGCCCTATGCCATAAGAATGCAGTGTAGAGGATGCGTAATCCTGAGGTCCCAGTTACTCTCGGCAACCTAGTCTCTACAGAACTGACCACTCCTTAGACATTTCACCACATTTTTCGAAGTCAAGAGTTGGGTAAATGTGGTCTACATGCTTTGTAAAAATCCATCACATCCAAGAATCTTGAATATAACTAAATCTACTGCCAACTAAAGAAAAGACACAAATTAAAATCAACACTTCAGTTCTCTATCTTTTTTTTTGTTTTGTCATAAAACACTGATATTGCCATTGCTTATATATCCAATTTTAAAAGAAAATCTTCATAATTAACAAACGCAGTGTGAATGAGGATCCCATCACAGTGGATGCAATCCTTCTTACAGAGGTGGCAACACAGTATGTCCAAGTGTTCTAGCAATGTGATGACAGTAAGCAGTTCTTACGACACAAAGCTCACCCAGTATCTTTTGGCATAGATGGCACATTCCCTTTTGAATGCATCCCTTAGGTCATAGTACAACTGAAAAACAAGGGATGCTATACACTGGTTGTTACCTCTATAAAAGGAAAAGGGCGACTTTCTAAAATTTGGAATTTGGAAGCATGCATGCAGATATATATATATATATATATATATATATATATATATATATATATATATAGTACTGTTCATTCTTTGAATTGAAAATGGCAATTCATATTTAAATGAACATGAACAGAAATCTATTTGGGAAAGAAATCTTAAGGAAATATAAAGCCAGTCCACGAATGAAATACACCATGTGCATGCTTTGTCAAGATGTAGTTAATAGTAAGATAGCACATAATACGACTACTTCAACTTTCAGAACATATAGATTCTTCAGAACTTAAATACCCAAAAGCTTACCCATCAACATGAATAAAAAGCTAGAGAAAAGAATATGTACGTAAGAGGTGCATCTCTGCTACCTCGGTGACTCCTGTGTGTCCTAGCAGACCTACACACTGCTACCTCGGTGACTCCTGTGTGTCCTAGCAGACCTACACACTGCTACCTCAGTGACTCCTGTGTGTCCTAGCAGACCTACACACTGCTACCTCAGTGACTCCTGTGTGTCCTAGCAGACCTACACACTGCTACCTCGGTGACTCCTGTGTGTCCTAGCAGACCTACACACACATCTACCTCGGTGACTCCTGTGTGTCCTAGCAGACCAAACACAGACTCCTCACATTGCACCCACACTGCACCATGACCAGTTTTCAAAAGGAAGTGTCTCTCCATGGTTACCGTCTAAGCCATAAGCAGCAGCAGCAATCAAACCAGTATCCTGTTGACTGTTAGCTTGTACTGAACTAACACCACTGAAATCATTACACTCAGACTACAGCTACCTGATGTCACCATAAGTGTGAACACTAACAACTGCCAAGTGTTTGTTTGACTTCCTTCCTCTATTACTAACAATAAGCAAGCACACTCATATCATTTGTATACTTTATAGTGAATACTATGTTACAGTCAAACAAGTACTTGTTTGCTTGGCTGCTTGGCTGGTTTGTTAACTGGCTAGTCTGATGTAGTTTTGAAAATAAAAAGGCCATGGGGTTAAGGGTTAAAGTAAACACGTAAGGATTGTTTTTAAACTAAGAAGGTATAAAGAATATCTTGTACATTAGGCTGTAAGGCTTCTTCCATACTCCAAACATTTGCATAATATGCTGTGATTATATCAGACTGTCAAGGAAAATACACTATAAGCAATGTGCACCGTTTCTATAAACACCAAGAATCTGTGTATTTCTCTGTTCAGGGAACTCGTTAGTGAATTAATTTCCTTTGTACTAATACTGATTTTTCAGTCAATCACTAACAAAATATAAATTAGGAAAAAAAATAGTATGTTAGAATGTTTGTGTGAAAAGTTTGAGCACTTAACTTGAATTTTTCTCTACTATTTTGTACAATATGACAAGTCAGACAGATGGAAGACAATGCAGACCAACCACAGATAATATAGGCAGCCGGGACACACACACACGGGCCTAAACACTTCCCAAGAGGCATGAAACCACAGAGAGACAGAGCAGGAAGAGCCAGAATGGAAGAATGAGAAATGCCCACTCTGGAAAGCAGATTGTTCTAAGACAACAGTAATGGGAACCATCTTCAGGCAGTCCAGTCTTCCAGAAAAGGGTCTACTAAGTCTTGCAAGAGCAAGACAGTACACCCAAAGATGAGAAACCAAGAGAGGCAAACAAACTTCTCTGAAGAAACCTTTCCAAGAGACATTCCACAGCATAATTTGTAACCTTGAAGAAACAAATGTCCCAAGCAAAAATTTCAACACATTTGAGAAGAAATTATAAACCATTAAATGAAGTCCCTGGTTCCCTGATAAACGTTCCAATTCCGTGCCCCCACATGCAACTTAATAAGCACTTAACAGAATGAACATTACATGCCAGGAACCACTCTACTGGAAAGAAAGGGAATCAGATGGTTTCCTGTACAAAGGAAATCACTGAGAAGGCAAGTATCCTGATGGAAAGATGGGATCAATTTAGGCCTGCCAGCAAAAATGTTTGTAACATACTCTATCCTCAACACTGAATAGACCGGCCACCAAGGCAGCCTAACCCTCAACAAGAGAATGTCATCAGTTACTACCTGGAAAGCTAGTAAGCCCTTCACAAAACTAAAATAAAACTCACTGCTCCTGTACCCTTAATTTTAATACAATTTTGAGCAAATCAGTTAATGAGCTAATTAAAACTTGAGTGTTTCAACAGGATGTGGTAGTACATGCCTTGAGAAGCAAAGGCAATCTGAGCTGCACAAGGATAGCTAATCTCAAAATAAAATAGAATATTATAAAATAAATAAAAATGAAATCTTTTGGTCACCAAATGAAAGTGCAGTACTTTGCCAGCCAATTCCCCACATGGATTCTTTCTCAGTTGGTACTCTATCCATCCTTCTTAACTCCACATGTACTTCAATGTTTTCTCTCCAGCATTTCAATGAGCATACTGTCGATGCACCACAACCAGAAAACATGAATAGATTCCTGGTGATGTTTTTAGTTATATTACTAGAAATAAAGGCATTCTGCTCACCACTTGCAGAAGTCACTGCATTTTTCAACTATATGAGAGCTCCTGCTAACTTCAAGTGGGTTATCAGAGCTGTTCTCACATGGAACACAACTAAAATCATGGAAGAAAGGATGTGAAAGTGGGAATGAAGTCTCTACTGAAGGAAATAAAAATAAAAAACTATGTGGCCAGAATGGAAAAGAATAATTAGATGATCATGAAGATGAAGGTGACACTGAGGGTGAAGACAGAAAGGGGAGGAAAAAAGAAAGAAGACAGGGTAGAGAGAGGGGAAGAGGGGGAGGAGAAGGGGAAAGAGGGGAGATGGGAGAGAAAGGGGAGAGGGGGAGAAGATGAGAGAGAGGGGGAGAGAAGAGGGGGAGGGGAGGGGAAGAGGGGGGAGAAGGAGAGGAGGGGGAGAAAGAGGAGAGGGGGGAGAAAGGGTGAAAGAGAGGGTGAGAGAGAGGGAGAGGGTGAGAGAGAGGGTGAGAAAGAAGAGAGGGGGAGGGGGATAAGGGAAGAGGGGGAGAAAGGGGAGAGGGGAGAGACAAGGTAAGAGAGGAGGAGAGGGGAGGGGGAGAGACAAGGTGAGAGAGGAGGAGAGGGGGAGACAAGGGAGAGGGAGGGGGAAGGTGAGAGAGGAGAAAAGAGGGAAAGAGGGGGAGAGAGAGGGGTATAAAGGGAAAGAGAGAGCAGAGGGGGAGAGGGGGAGGGGAAAGAGGGGAGAAGGAAAAAGAAAGAAAAGGAAGAAAGGAGGAGAAGCAGGGACAGGAAAAAGGAGGAACAGAAGAAGTGGACATGGGAAATGACCAGGAAAAGAAGGGAAAGAATTAAAAAGGAACTGAGAGAAACAGGAAGAAGAAATGTGGGGGAAGTAAGGCAAGGGGAGCAAAGACAAAGCGGGGCAGGGGTAGGAAAGGGAGAGGGGAGATGGGAGAGGAGAGAGCCAGTGGAGCAAAGACATCCACAGAGAAGAAAGGGAGATGGTAGACACCAGCGATGCAGAAGGGAAGGAAGCAGTAGGATGCACAGGAGGCCTTTTAAACTGAACTAACCTGCACTCGCTAGTGCCATGATGCTAGCAACTCAGTTTATTCTCTCAAACAAGAAGTCAACTTCCTGAACAGAGAAATGATTCCTTAGTGTGGCATAAGCCTCCCAAGCCCAGCTAGGGAAGGTCTACCACGGGGAAGGACATGCACCTGAGTCCTTCCCAATATCTGTAACAGAAAACAATACATTCATTCACCAAAACCTGTCGGTGAGTGCCCACTACATGGGTAGTTACTGCTGAGGAAGCTGGACACACAGCAGTATACAGAACTGCTCTCAGGAGGCTCCACTGGGTGCAAGGAGCCTAGTGAGAAAGAAGGGAACAAGTGCCCGAGCACTGTACAGTTAGTGATGGTGGCAGTGACAGGCAGCTAAGGACAGAGGCTGGGAAGGACCAAACAGGCAACTGCTGCACTAAGTCTGAGCACAGAGAAAACTGGTGATTAAATAAAACTATGAAACTAGCTGCAGACCAAGGCTGAAGAGCCAGATCCGAAACTTGTATAATTTTTAAACTAGTAGCAGTACACTGACTAACTCAGTCAGTTATCTAATAACTGATTTTTAGGAGCAACTAAACCAGACCACTTCAATTCCTAGTCACCAACAGTTCCAGGAGTGGGGATGGATGATCAGGGAGAGGACTTAAACAAGGATGTGGGCAGAGATGAGACAGTGCAAATCCCACCTACTGAAAGGTAGAGAATGCCAAATCTTCCTCCAGAAACATGAAACTCAAAAGTCAAATCTTCTACTTGACACACACAATCAATACTTGAAAGAAGAACCTATGCTTTGACTGGCCCAGACTGGGTGGATTCTGCCTTGTCTGGGCACAATGACATGTGGCCAAGAGAAAAGTCTGTACACATTATTGAAAAAACAAAACACTTCTATGGGCAGGAGATGTTCCCTTGTAACCACAGCACTTAGGAAGTAGAAGGAGGAGGGTGAGAACTTAAGGTTAATCCTCAGTCACCCTGCAAATATGAAGCAGGCCTGGATTACCTGAGCAATTGTTTTTATTTTTGGTTATTTTTAGACTTAAACAAATTTTATTCCTACTACACCACATATACACACACAGTTTATTCCAACAGTGAACAGCTTAATCAGCTCACAGTCAACTCAACAGATGTGTAATGAAATAATGAAAAGAACAAACATGGAAATCCAACACCTATCTATGTGGGAACCATTCAGGCAAGCAAACATTCAAGCAAAGAGGGCACTAAAAGCTAAAAATCCTCAAACCTAGAAAAAGCATAGTTCAAGTTCTTTATATACATTTGACATTTAAAAACAAGTCTTGAGTGTTTTACTTCCAAAAACAATCTGCTGTGCCTTTGCCCTATGACTATACCCCCATATTATGACTGCATCCCTCTCACACTATGACTGCATCTCCCTCACACTATGACTGCATCCCTCTCACACTATGACTGCATCTCCTTCACACTATGACTGCATCCCACTCACACTATGACTGCATCTCCCTCACACTATGACTGCATCCCTCTCACACTGTGACTGCATCCCCTCACACTATGACTGCATCCCCCTCACACTATGACTGCATCCCCTCACACTTGATGCATCCCCTCACACTGTGACTGCATCCCCTCACACTGTGACTGCATCCCCTCACACTATGACTGCATCCCCTCACACTATGCCTGCATCCCCCTCACACTATGCCTGCATCCCTCTCACACTGTGACTGCATCCCTCTCACACTGTGACTGCATCCCTCTCACACTGTGACTGCATCCCCCTCACACTATGCCTGCATCCCACTCACACGATGACTGCATCCACTCACACTATGACTGCATCTCCGTCACACTATGACTGCATCCCCCTCACACTATGACTGCATCCCTCTCACACTATGACTGCATCCCTCTCACACTATGACTGCATCTCCCTCACACTATGCCTGCATCCCACTCACACTATGTCTGCATCCCCCTCACACTGTGACTGCATCCCCCTCACACTATGACTGCATCCCTCTCACACTATGACTGCATCCCTCTCACACTATGACTGCATCCCTCTCACACTGACTACATTCCTCTCACACTATGACTGCATCCCTCTCACACTGTGACTGCATCCCACTCACACTGTCACTGCAACCCACTCACACTATGACTGCATCCCTCTCACACTGTGACTGCATCTCCCTCACACTATGACTGCATCTCCCTCACACTATGACTACATCCCCCTCACACTGTAACTGCATCCCACTCACACTATGACTGCATCCCACTCACACTATGACTGCATCCCCCTCACACTATGACTGCATCCCCCTCACACTGTGACTGCATTCCTCTCACACTATGACTGCATCCCTCTCACACTGTGATTGCATCCCACTCACACTATGACTGCATCCCTCTCACACTATGACTGCATCCCACTCACACTATGACTGCATCCCCCTCACACTATGACTGCATCCCTCTCACACTATGACTTTTCCCCTCATGCTATGACCTCATCCCCTCATACTTTATCACCACGAAATCAGCATTAATTCAATACCATTGGCTTATGCAACACTAGCTGTCTTAGGGTTTTATTGCTGTGAACAGACACCATGACTGAGACAACTCTTATATAAGAACAACATTTCATTTGTGGCTGGCTTATCAAGGCAGGAGCATGGCAGCATCCAGGCAGGCATAATCCAGGAGGAGCTGAGAGTTCTACATCTTCATCTGAAGGTTGCTAGGAGGGCTGGTTCCCACATGGTTAGGAGAAGCTCATTGCCCATTCCCCACAGTGACACACTTCCTCCAACAAAGCCATACCTCCTACCTAAAAGTGCCACTCCCTGGGCCAAGCACATTCAAACCACCACACTAGCCCTCAAGATTTCAAGTCACAGCTCCTGACCACTATTCAATACTACCTTACAGGTTTGCATGGCTTTGTCTATATTGAGTTTAGGAATTTCAGGTGTTCAAATCAATCAGGAAATCCCCCAGCCCTCTGTGTGTGTGTGTGTGTGTGTGTGTGTGTGTGTGTGTGTGTGTACAATTCTGTCTTATTGCACAGGGTCACAATATATGAGAACTAATGAATACAATCAACCATAAGTATGTTTGTCAAATTTGTCTATGTCTACATTTGCCTTCTATTGCTGTGATAAACACCATGACCAAAAGCAAACTGGGAAGAAAGGGGTTTATTTCAGTTTATACCTTAAGTTTATCAAGAGAAGCAGTCAAGGCATGACCTCAGGGCAGGAACTGAAGAGCCTATGGAGCTGCTGCTTACCTGCTTGCTTGCTGTGGCTTGCTCAGCTTGCTTTCTTATTCACCCAGGACAATGTGCCCAGTTGTTGAACCACCCACAGTGGGCTGGGTCCTCCCACATCTATCATCAATTAATAAAATGCCCAGGAGACTGGCTGAGGCACTTTTATCAACTGAAGCTCCTTCTCCCTGATGACTTTGGTTGTTTTGTCCAGGTAACAAAATCTAACCAGCAGTCTCCAGCCACAAATGAAACAAAATACAAACTGTGAAGCAGTATTTACTCAGTAGGGCAGTCATGGGCATGCATACCACAGGAAGTGTATTAAACATAAGTGTTCAGAACATAACACATTCAATGTGATATCAGATATGAAGCAAGGGACACAAAAATATGTGCCCTGTGCTCAGAAGCCAGTGAGCCACACATCTAACAGAAAGGCCACTTTGAAAGCTATTAAGATAGGACTTCAATCATGTGTAACTTTTAAAAAGATATCATGAGAGATGTTAGAATTTATTATATTCTGACATAAAACTTCAGACATAGTGGATTAAAATTCTCAATTTTTAGTCAAGCTTAAGTTTATAGAAGAGCAAATAAAAAACCTCTGATGATATAGTCTTTAAGAGGTATAACAAGTGACCAAAAGCTTAAAAAATTAATAGTCAATTAATATTTAGAAACTATCTTAAAACGCCACATAGCCTAGATAGCAAAAGCCAAAGCTTCCCCTTAGCGTTATCACATATTCCATAGAAATGCTTTTCATTTAAATCTCTACTTCCTGAAGGAAATTTGGAGTAGAGACAAAACCAAGCCCCATCACAAAGGCCAATGAAGTTCAGGACCAAGGGTTAACTCCACTCCACTGAGCTGAGCACCTGTACAGGCTGTGAGAATTCATACATATAAAATAGCGGCAGCCAGGGACCACCATTATGTTGTCATCTGTGAAATCCACTCTCTCCAAACAGTGAAGAGCATTGCTCATTCTCAAATCTCACCCTGATCTTCGTTCACATTGATGCCTTCCACATGGGGTCTTCAGCAATGCTGAGCCAAAGCTGTCCGTGACCAATTCTGCTTTCAGTGTGTAGCATACCCTTGTTTTTTCTGGTTAACCAACCATATTTTACTTAGAAATAAGAAGCTCATTGAATTACCTGACACAGAAACTTCTAGTAATGTCCAGCTGAGGTTCTGATTTCTCTTTGATAGTATATGTACATTTTGCATGAAGTTACTCAAAACATGAAAAACTTGTAAGAAAAAACATAATTTTAAAAACTAGAGATGTCCTAGGCTCAGTGGCATACCTTTAATCCCCGCATTATGCAGGCAGAAGAAGATCTCTGAGAGTTTGAGGTCAGTCTGGTCTACAAAGGGAGATCCAAGCTAGCCAGGGTGACATAGCAAGACAGTATCTCAACCCAACACCCCAAATCTCCTGCCAAAAAGGACAGGGAGGGGAGGGAGGGGAGGGGAGGGGAGGGGAGGGGAGGGGAGGGGGAGGGGAGGGGAGGGGAAGGGGGGAGAGGGGAGGGGAGGGGAGGGAGGGAGGGGAGGGGAGGGGAGGGGACATAGTAAAGGTGATATAGCAAGACAGTATCTCAACCCAACACCCCAAAATCTCCTGCTGCAAGGGAGGGGAGGGGAGAAGAGGAGGGATGGGACGGGATGAGAAGAGGAGAAAAGACTCCGGAAAGTTCAGTGTTCAGGCACTTGCCTAGGATGTGCAAAATACACACACACACACACACACACACACACACACACACACACACACAAACCCTACCTAACTATCCTAATATCAGATACAAAGAAACAAGTTTAACTATTTAATATTTACAGACAGCTTTATTTTTTAAGATTCATAAATTGCTTCTCCGGAGTGGATGTTATTTCAGTAGTTTGAGTCATGTTACTACCTTTACCTAGAAAAAGAATCTCTTCTCTGTAGGATCTCTTGAGCACATTTTTTCCAGCTAGGAAAAGAAGTAGGTAGGTACCTGACTACCTAGCACCAATCTCCAGAACCCAATGTGTGTTAAGATTCGATCCTCTCAAACTGGCTTTAATGACACACAGAAAACTGGGTTCCCCAAGTGTCAGAATCCTAAAACAGTTTCTATATCCTACCGAAATATAAAAGACAGCTAATGATGCAGAAAACTACCCTGTGTTCCTCATTTTAAATCTGCAGCATTTAGAAACAAACAAAAAAAAATGACTTTTATTAACAAACTCCCATTTTTAAAAAATGTATAAAGGTGCTGGTTTTCAGGTCTAGTTTCAAGAGCACCGGACACATGGATATGGTAAATACTCTTCAAGAGGGAAAACATAGGAGCTTGTAAGTACAACTGAGATCTTGCCTTTAAAACAGAAAAGGGTTTTTTTCAAACTTGAAAAAGTTTAAAGAACACCTCAGAATATAGTCCTTGAGCTCTTTATTAAGATCATACACTACACAGAATGTTAGCTTCTATACAGTTGGCTTACATCTTTAAAATTGTATATATTTTCTAAATAATTTAATAGCTCCCTTAAATAATAGGTCAGAGGACACTATGATGTATGTAAATATGTGGAACTAGGAATTCTAACTAACAATTTCCCTATGTAGGCTGTTATAAAATGTTGAATCCTAGATACAAAGGTGAACACCAAATGCAGAAATATTTAAATTATAGTGAAACAAGGAAATGATTTTCTTAATGTTCAGAAATTTTTCTACAAAAGGCAAACCAAGTAAATTCTTTTTAAGGCTCTCCAAAGAAACACAAAATGATCTGAATGTGAAAAGCAAGAAGCCTGCAGAAAGCAGGGTAACAACAGAAACCCCAAGATGCCACTGTCCTACTGATCCCTAGAATCCATAAATATGCTACTTTGCAGAGCAACAAGGGCTTCTCAGGTGTCACTAAAGTTTTACAACCTCCTTGGACTTTAAGAGTGGATACAATGTGATTGTATGTGTTCTTCTTTCCCTTCCTTCGAGGTGACAGAGGTACATACACAGCAAAGCCTCACTCAACCTGAGAGAGGTCAGAAGCTGTACAGCAAGAGCCACTGGTACCATAACATGAACACCTGGGGAATCTCAGAAGCCCCAACCCTACAACACAATGATTTCAAGTTCAAAGGGTCATATTGACTCAGGACCCCAACCACCAACTTCTCAGCACAAAGAAGAGATATTCACCCCAGAGGGACAAAGGTCAGCAAATAAGAGACAAAGACAGGAGATAGAGGGCAAGGGAGAAGAGGGAAAGGAATAAGGGAGAGAGGACAGGGAATTTGTCAAGGGGAAATGGGAAAACAAAGAAGTGTCTCTGGATAAAGAGGAGACAGACATGGCCCACAGGCAAATGGTGGCTTAGAAAGGTAAAGGGGGAAACCCCCATGTTAGGATGAGGTGTTTAGTTTTAACTGGGCATATAAATTAGGTGAACCAAAGGGAGCTTTTGATTGCTGGATTTCAATACTTTGATACCTGGAACTTGGCAGCCAGCCTAAGGGTGAGAATATGGCCAAATAAGTGAGTAGACTTGGTGGTGAGCTTTGCAAATATGATCTAACCGTTTTTAGCAAGGCAGAGGGGATGGAGAAGAAGGGCAAGACCTGCCACAGCCATGCTGGTCACACTCAGGTCCGCAAGCATCCCTTCACAAGTCACTGAAACGAACTTTTAAATTCTGATAGTCAGACCAACAATGACTCCTAAAGCAACTCACCTGGAAGTTGCTTTAAGGCCTCAACGCTATGATGATGTGTTAGCAGCAACAGGACACAGAGACAATGCTGCTTCCCAGCTTCATGGACAGACAACCTAAAACAACTAAGTGCACAGCACCTACCCTAATACTCAGAACATCCTAAAACATGTCAATGTCATCCTTTGTTTCTTTCTGTTCAAACTCTTCCAGTGCATGCAGAAAAGCCAGAGATTTTACTAACAGAAGTTCAAGAGGTGAGAATCCATAATTATGTTATTACTGTCTGTATACCATCATCTAATTTTGATCCAAGAAAAAAATGGGAGTCAAGCGCAACTTCAATGTCTAAATATCTTTATGTTCCATTCCAATAAACCATAGGTTTAATCAAAATGATCAAAACATTCTTACTTAAGCTAACCTTTCAAGAATGTTTTGTTTTATCCACTAAGAAAAAAATATTGACAATAGTCAAGGAGTCGAAGCAACCTAACTGCCCAATCAGTAGATGAGTAAGTATAGTGTACACACAAATAACACAATAGTCAGCCTTAAAAACAAACTGACACACAGATAAGCTCTGAAAATACACCAATTAAAACACACCAGCCCCAGACATAGCCTGCATACAAGGAAACTATTACAGACAACTTCACAGAAACAAAGTAAGCATGTTGGGGTGAGGCTACAACTTGCTGAGTGTGAAGCTCGAGTTTTCAAAATGAAGAGCTTGGATGCAAGTGACAGCCAGGGCGTATTTACTCAGCAGCACTACTACAGAGCTCACAGTGAGTACAGCTTATCTTTTATGTTGTGTGCATTTTGTCACAATTACATCTTAGGACACAGATATTCACTGATTTGCAGAACAGAGAAGTAAAAGTTCTATATTCCAGCTCCTGAGAAGTCGGCGCTGTATCAAGCACACCACAGTGATACTAACTCAAGACTCAGCACAAGGCAAGCCATGGAGCTAAGTGCTGGCAGAGCTATGCACTGAACAGAATGCAATCTAGCTGCTCCCGCAGCAGCCATCACTAAAGAAACACTGCAGAGGAGCATGGGCCCTGCATAAGGATAACACATAATCTTGTAGCTAAGATTATTGCAATCTTAAGTGAAGAATATAAAAAATAAGACTCCTAAAAGCTTTGTGCTTGGAAAATTCTTAATTCATCCAGTCCAACTGCCAGGAATTGTCTTACAAGTATTCCCCAACACCTGGCTAGGGTTAGACCCTGCTGACAGGAGCACTGCAGTTGAGCTTGGGCCCTTCCACTGTTACTGAGACAGAGCAGATGCCTCTGTCAGGCCCACACATACTAGATTACTATGCCTGTTGAGGCAGTTTTTGCTGTTGGCTGGTTGCTTGGTTGGTGGTTTTGAGGCAGGATCTCACCGTGTAGTCCTGGCTTGCCTGAAAGTCACTATGTATAGAAGGCATGAAACACACAGAGCTTCCTGAGTGCTGGAGTTAAAGGTGTGCACCACCAACACAGGCACAACTTTTAAATTCATTCCTTTTTATGCCCTTAAGGAGTTATTTTTGAAAATTCTACACTACTCAAGCAGTCTAAAAGAATAGAGGTAGTAGTATCTCCAGTTTAGTTCAGCATTTCTTGTCAAGAATGCCAACAACATGGACAAAGAGCAGGAAGTCTAGGGAAGCGAGCCACTCCTCACCTACTCCTCACCTACGCCTCCATTCAATAAATAACACAGCACCTAAGTAAATACAATGTGATCATTTAACCACACAAGTGGACTCTTAGCTTGGACTTGCCTCAAACTAAAACTTAACTGTGTGTTTGGGAATGTCAGCATGTAAGAATAAAAAAAAAATCAGGGGAACAAATCAAAGAGCTGTTCTATCTACAGGGACAGTCTCAAATGCAGGGTGGTAGGGCAGGGAGAGAGAAGGGGAGAAGAAACAGCATCCAGCCTCCAGCCTCCATGCATCAAGCCCTCCCCTCCTATTCAGAGAGGACTCTCAGGGACCATGGCCTCTGAGAAGCTTTGCCTACTCACCCTAAGCTGGCCAGTGATCATGAGAGGCACTGTCACAGACATCAGACTGCAGCATCTAACTCAAGCACAAGAAGCTCCTAAGGTGAATATCTATGTTTCCAGAGCCGAAAGGTTAGATAACTGTGTATAAAGATACTAACAACTTAAAGAGACGTCAGAAGATGGAAAGAAACAACCAACAGTGAATGACTACTGGGCTCTTCCTCACAAGGGAAGTCCACAGTAGGCCTGTGGAGGGGACACCTTCTACTGAAAGGCACAAGAAGGTAAGAGTAAGGGGCATTTGAATGTAGCATACATAAGAACAAAGACCAGGCTCTGTGTCTGTGTGTGTTAACTCTATGTGTAGACGTGCCTGAATGTATTCTCACACACATGCTTATGTGTTGAGGGTCACATGCATTTGGGTATGCAAACACGTGTATATTTGTGTTTTAGAGTCTGGAGGACAATTTCAGGCGTCATCTGCAGAAGGTCTACCTTCTTTAAGACACAGAGTGTCCCTGGCCTGAAGCTCAACAATTAGGCTAGACTGAGCAGTGAGTCACAGAACTCTGTCTCTGTCTCTCGAGTACTAGAACTACACACATACTCCCAAAGGTTCAGGTCTTTGTGTTTTCAGGGAAACCATTTCACTGACTGGGCCCTCCCTAAGCCACCCCGACTACTGTCACCGCTTTCTGCTAATGTTATGCCTCAGAACTTTCAGCTAAAAATCAATCAATAACTGTGTCCTACACAATAGGACAGTGTACCCACCCCCAACAAGCCCTCCAGAGTACTAAGTAACTCAAAAAGCACACCAAGAAGCAAGTTTGGAAGGGCTTTTGTTCTCCAAAACTCTAAAGCCAGATGACACTTATGGATTCTTCATTACTTGTCCTGGGAGACTTCTTAAGCCAGTGGCAATGCTTAGAGCTGTATGTGTTTGCTCTTCTGATTTCTAATGCTATCTCAAAAAAATAAATACTCTAATATATGAAGAGATATATAGTTAAACTATGAAGAAATATTAACACATCCAAGTCAGAGTGGTTTTCAGAAAGATGAAAAGATAGGTCTAAGGGGAGTAGATGGAGTTCCAACAAGTAATGTCCCACTTCCTAAACAGATACTGGATAACATGTTAACTTGTTACTTCTTCCTAAGCTAAATGTGAATATAACTACAATATGTGTGTGTGTGTGTAGGTTGTTGTGTGTGTGTGTGTGTGTGTGTAAATAAAAAATAGAATACCATATTAGCTCAATGGCAAAAAAAAAAAAAAAAAAAAAAGTATAACTTGCTTTTGTATACTGTCTCTTGTCTTCCAGTATCTAAAAATCTAGACAGAATGACTGCCCAAAACATTATATCTATCAAAACTGCTTCTACCTAAACTCTGGTCAGGGAACTGGAACTCAAATATACAGAAACATGTTCTCTGATTAGCTCGCTGCAAGAACAAGATGGCCTCTTCCCTGCTGCCATGTACTCATGCATGACACACAGGTACACATGCACCCACCAGTGGTTATCTGATGGGACCTGAACCTCGGCCTGTTACTAGGACAATGAAGAGGAAGAAGT
This sequence comes from Mastomys natalensis, assembly GCA_021653895.1. NCBI lineage: Eukaryota > Metazoa > Chordata > Mammalia > Rodentia > Muridae > Mastomys > Mastomys natalensis. Next base: position 204,256 of record JAJTUV010000647.1, read on the forward strand.
TTCTTGTATCTCTAATGTAAAGATGCTACAGGTCAACTATGGACCAATATGGACTTCTTTTGTCCAAGTAAAATTAAAAATATCATATTAAAGCTATGATACACAGTATTTCTGTCCTATGCAACCAAATAAACCAGAGTAAAAACTGACCAAATGTGCAACAAAACTTATTTGCTCTTCACTGTCTGCATAACAAAGTGCTCTATAATTCTATATAGTTTCACTCCTAGTAATGCCTCCATATTTCAGAAGAGAATACTAACACTATACCAGTAAAAAAGTGGCTAAGACCCTGTAACTGCATGAAAACTGGTAAATCTGGTCTCAAAGTGAGCTCAAAGAGCCCAGATTCCTAGGTCTTTCCACATTACATTTAGACTGTACACATATGCTGCAAGAAAACCAACAAAAGAGTTTTGATGCTCAAGGACCTAGAAGTCAACAAATGCTAAAAATAAAAATATACCAGGGACTGGAGAAATGGCTCAGTGGTTAAGAGCACTGACTGCTCTTCCAGAGGTCCTGAGTTCAATTCCCAGAAACCACATGGTAGCTCACAACCTAATGGGCTTCTTCTGGTGTGTTTGAAGACAGCTACAGTGTACTCACATACATAAAAGAAAAATTTTAAAAAGCTTTAAAAAATATACACCAAAGCCTGGAGCGTAGTAGAAAAAGGACTACTGATACTAAGTTTGTTAGGGTATTTCGTTATGTGTGTGGCACATTTGTATGTTCATGTGGGAAGCAGAGAGCCTCCTCAATCACACCTTACCTTTTTTTTTAGACGAAGTCTCTCACTAAGCCTGGCATGCTATTTCTGCACAATGGCTGGCCTATGACCTCAAAGGGTCATTCTGTCTCCACTTCCACAGCATGGGGATGACAGATGTGCTATGCTCGGGTTCCACTTGGATGCTGGGGATACAAACTTGCTTACTAGGCAGGCACTTTACAGACTGAATCATCTCCCAGCCTTATTTAGTCAATAATTTAAAATAAGAGAGCTTTAAAAAACACAGTTACTAGATTTAAAAATATTCACATGCAACGTAATTTCAATGTGTAAAAGGTGTCCTTTCCTTCAAGAAACTGTGGAGATAAGTGATACCTGCTGTTTGTTAAATATCATCTATCACACACATGTATCGAGTAACCTAAGATAGGCCCCCAATGTGACATCTGACACAACAGGATCTGTGTAGTTCCAAAGCACAGACAGAGCTGCACCAGGTCAATCAGTTCGTAGCATTTATGAATATACTGTAATCTGGCCAGTACAATTCTTCCAGTCAGATACTGTGGGACAGCACTACTACTAATAAACAGCCCTGCTCCACTGAACTGCCACACCTGCATTTCTGCCTTCCCACCCTGGCCAAGTGCTTGGTCCTCTCTCCTATTTACGTTTAGAGAGTCCTTCTTCTGGACTTTAACAGGCTCTTAAAGACCCAACGATAAAACAGGGAGGTGGCTCTCCTCTGCCTCAACTTCAAATCTTCCCTAGAATCTCTCAGCCCACCTGTCATTTCCTCTTATGAACCCTAGCCAGTTAGAGCTCTTACCACATTCTAGTAACTGCTAGTGTTATTCTAGATGTTATGTGCAAAGATCTGTAGAGGTGCTAAAACACTTTCTTTCCTGAGTATTTAGTTCTCTCTCGCTGAGAACTAAATGTCATTGTCATGCAGTCCTGCATGGAGCCAAGACACACCATTCTTAAATAGATTTTCTGAACTTAAATATAGGGATTCATATCAACTCTTTCTTTTACTCCGAAAAAAATGATAATTGTAAATCATGATGGCCACCTACTCATGATGTGTTCCTCCCAAGTTTCTTTCAACAAAATTCCAATAAACTTGTCTTTTGTCTTTATTCCAGATGCTGAGTAGGGGAGGGGTCAGGGAATAGGAGGATCATCTACCAAAAAAACAATGTAAATTTAGGTAATTCCCAAAGCATAAGTATTATTTGTGGTACCTTTGAGACCTACCTCATGCCAAGCATTTAAAAGTAAATCTTCCAAGCACAATACTTGTAACAAAACAAGTCCCCTCATTTATTTTAACTTAATTAAAATGGGACTGTTTTCTTTTAAAGAGGTCAAAATAGATGCTTTCATGGATAAAGGTGATAGCAAAAACAGTCTCTCTGACAGAATACAAGTTTCCAGCATCAGCATCTCACAGGGTATATGCAGACCTCCCAGCTGCCTTACACAAACAACACAAGAATGTAGATGTTACAGAAATACAGTTGCAATTCACCTGGCAGTTTGATGCAGCATACTCACACATGACAACACATTGATTTTACTTCTACCTCCATGCAGACATCTATGTAAAGAAATCCATTAGGCAGACAGTTCTCATCTCTATTGACTGACAGAGTGACAATTGAATACTTTTCACCTTCCAGCATGACTGACAGTTAGACACTTAAACAAGCCTTCAAGTTGCAATAATAGTATGAAACACTTTCAATTACTTGAATCAAACAAATCCATGATCCTACCGGCTGAATGCATTTTTCTGTCTGCTGCTATGCCTGGCTTGGTTTACACTATTATTGGGATAATTTTGTTCCTCTTACAAGAATGTTTTGCTCAAAGAATAAACTCATTTTATAAATGATGATATATTTTTTAAATGTTAGGGGTTTCTATAAACACTTAAAACATGGAAAAATAAATATACAGCCTAAGCAAAATCTTATTTCCTTGTACTTATAACCCTTTCAAAGCCTGCTCCTGTAGAGAACAGTCAGTTCTTACACTGCAATGTACCTTTTACGTGAAGATTTCATGAACGTAAGTGGTGGCATAATCATAAGCTAATTAAAATACAAAAATATAATGTTTATGACTACTTAAAGTCCTAGCTTTAAAAATTTCATCACTGTACTAGAAAGCTGAAATAAATTTACCTCTGTGAAGCATTTTCTCAATTGCAACCTAAATATGTATTCTTATTACAAACAATTACAAAAGCCATGAGAATCTTGCAGAAGACAGTAAAGACTTTGAAAGAAATCGATGCATAAATAAGAGCTACACAATAGACTATACCTACAAAGACTGCAAAGACTAACAGACATGTTTTGCTTCCTCCCAGTTCATTATCCTGGGGAAATTCCCATCTTTGTGATTAAACCACAGATACAGCAAACATGCACACAGGCAGGAGTGTTCTGCACTCTCGTGTAGTGCCAGAAGAAAGGAGTCCAGCCCACAAACCTCCTCAGGAACCTGTGCCCATCGGGAGGAACGTTACACTACTAAATTAAGCAATCAGAACAAAACTGGCCAAGGCATTGTTAAGACCTAAAACAGGAATGTGTTTCCACACATTTTTCCTGAATACTTGCCTTGGTAACCACGGCAGAGCATTCATCAGCTTTGGGTGGTTAGTTACATTTTCTCAAAATCATTCTGTTCGTGCTATGAAATGGACGCAGGTAGCAAACTAAAATAACTTCAATCTTACAAATTTACTCCAAGTTTTCCTAAAAATTATGCTTTTGAGAAACAGGTAACTTACAAATGAAGAAACACTTTAAATGTAAACAGCTACAGTTAAATATTAAGAATATGTCTCCATATAATCATATGTGACATTTCTGTTAAAATATAAAAACCAATGAATGTTTTTTTAAGTGATAGGTTTAAGACAAAACATGTAGAATATGTACAGTTTTATTGATCACTGTATTAAGTACAGCAGTTCTGATTACTATATTAGAAATGTCTTGGCCTTTCTTCCTAAAGTCAGGCTACTAAGCTTAGAGCCTTTTAGAAGTCAATACTATTTGAAGGTGCCAATACAGAATTTACTGTGTGCACAACATAAAATGACTCTGTGTGAAAAGACTGGCTGTTGCAGGCTATACAACAAATTGATTTTCTGAAAAGGAATGCCGCCTGTATTTAACCTAACAGTGTAACCCTGTTGTACTACATGGAAAAGGATCATGCATATTGATTTCTTTATTACAATTCTTCTTGTGATCAGTAAACACCCAGAAAGCATTCAGTCTCAAAGAAAATCATTTTGTAAAAATTTCCTCTAAGTCTATATGAGATTTTCAGGGGACTTCTATGGAGTGTGCTTACCACAGTACCAGGCACCTGAGCTTTAAGGTGCCTTTCTTCCATCTCTCAAAATAAGACACATTCTTTGTAAATCTGTCCTGGTTTTTGGATCCATTATTATATTAATTATAAAAATTAACATTTTAAATAGATTATTTTAATGTTCTAAATTCAAAGGATCCGGCTTCTTTCTGACTGCATCGGTGTGCTTGTAGCCATTCCTAGCAGCATCTCCGGGGTCATTGCCTGCTATTGCTGGAAGCACACATTCAGACTTACATGCTGTGTGTACATCTCCACAATGATAAACTCAAAACATAACAGTAACAGAACATGAATTTTATATTGCTTTCTTTGAGGACAATTAAACTTCTAAGTCTGTTAATGTGGAGTTTCTAGAATCGATGTAAGCAATTAAAAAACACACAGCGACAGAAATGTTCTGTGAGGCATGATTACGCTAAGGTCACTAGGTATTATTTGGAGTCAGTTTAGTTTATCACATTACCACATGACAGGACGTGAGGCAAAAATTATAAATTCCTTCCCTAAATCTGTCCTTCTCTGATCTAGATGGATGAAGAATAATTAACTCTTAATTATTCAGATGACTTCAAGGCAGTTTTAGGATTCAGTAAGATTGCAGTCATTTTAACCAAGGAAAGCAGTCTCCCATCATTTATCAAATCGTACAACTTGACCAATGAGGAATAAAAAACCTGTGTTTACCCACAGCCCTAACTGCTACCTTAGAGGTTGTTAAGCAACAAATTTCTTTAAACTCTACCATATGCAAATCATCAGATGCAATTTGCATTTTAAAGTATTTAACTCTACATATTTATTGGATTTTGAGGCCATGCTGATCATTGATTTATGTGCTTCTGGCAATCATATTTCCATATTTGTATGATTTTGATGACAGTAATAATTCAAATATGCAGAAAGTTGTTCTTTGAACAATATCTTTAATTACCTCCTCAAAGCATCATTGTTTTGCCTGCTGTCCTGACGAAAGGGGTTTGAAATAAGAAATGGCATAATAATCCACATACAAGAAATACATCTGTCATGCTCTGTGTTCCCCCGATGCACAGGGCTGGCTTCTGACATCAGCCAACCCTCACCCTTAAAAGGCTGCCAAGCTCAAAACACTCGTACCTAAACACTTTTATTAATAGTGACATACTTTCACGACAAATTCAATCACAGTTCGCAACATTTCTGTTCAAAATGCAAACCCTGCTTCATTTACTTTGCTGCCAACTCAAAAAGTTTTTGCAGTCTCTTCTCATCGACGTCAGCACAGATTACGTACTTGCTTTTGAACGCCATCAAGGACCATCATCATGACAGAGTCACAAAGCAAGCCATGAACCATCGCTCCTGGGACCACTGTCAGGGTCATCTTAAGATGATTCAACCATGCCATTATTTTTTACAATAAATATTTAGGCATTCACAATTATAGCTATAAATCTTAACTAAGTAAAATATAAACAATTACAAAATTAAATATAAACATAACTTTCACTCATAATTTCTATCAATTTCAGAAATTAATATTTTACAGAAGTTTATTTTATAACAACTACTATTCTGTAAGATTTATACATATTTTCAAATATCAAAATGAGATTATCAAATAAAGGAATTTTTAAGGATAAAATGAAAATCATTAAAATCTCATCTTTAAAAAATAAAAATACAATGCTCAATGTTACATTGACATATTAGAAAATCAGACAACAGAGCCAAAGCACACCAGCAGCAAGCTCTAATTGCGTTATGTTTTAAAAATCCACACTTTCTAAATCTCAAGAAAATGAAAACTGGAGGGGAGATACTAACATGCCCTCAAGTTCCCCAAGCAGATACATGAAAGGATTAAAAATCTGCTGAACACATAATATACTTTACTCATCTTGAAGAGCAGAAGCACATACAATGATTTAAACATCTATGTAATTTTACAATAATAATTGTTCTTTAGAGAAAGATAAAATATTTGTTTATGGATGCTTCAGCCAAATTTGATCACTATCATAAATGAATAAACATCTATCTGTTAGTGATAACACTCCAGCATATAACCATGCAATAACCATAATTCAGCTACTCTCAATATATTTTAATTGGGAAGATACATGTTAAGAGATATTCATAACTTCAGAGTTGTTCTAATTAAAACACAAGTAGGTTGAAATAGATTTTACAGTTATTTTTACACACATCATTTTGATAATCATATGGGGCACTTTCCTTTACAGTATTTTAAATTTGATTCAATATCCATCTAAACAGTAACACTGTATCTAAGAGGCCATTACTCATCAAAACTGTATAATATTGCCATCATTTCAGTATGTAAACAGCAGTTAGGAAAATATCACACATTTTCTAGGCAAATTTTAAAAACTAAGAATAAATTGCTGTTCATATTGCAGTGATGTGAAGCCACAGTGTGAAAGGTATAGCTGTAATATTTTAGATTTCACACAAAGAGGAGTAAGAAATAAAGGGAAAGGAAGGAAGAAAGGGAAAGGAAGAGAAAGCAGAAGAGGAAAAAAAGGAGAGGAGGAAAGACAGAGAGAGGGAGGGAGGGAGAAAGGGAGGGAAGAAGGGAGGAAGGCAAGCAAGAAGGAAGCAAGGAAGGAAGGAGAAAGCAAGGAAGGAAGGAAGCAAGGAAAGAAGACAACAGAGAAAGGGAAAGAAAACAGATTCAAAGGCAAAGGGAAGGAAGGAACTAGGGGAGGAATTTTAGGGACACTCCTTGACTCCCCCTAGTGGTCAACAAGAAACAGCACAGCAGGCTCCCCTGGCAGTTGGACAGTATTTTTGGAAGGCTGCCACAGTGGTGTGAGAAGTGCTTCAGACAAAGCCCAGAAAAGGAAGCCAGTAACCAGCAGAGGTGCAAGAAGACAGTTAAAAGCCGGTTAGTGGCCTCACAGCTTCTGCATGTACAGCTGTGCATGCACTACAGTAAAGATCAACGAGGCAGGAAAGTCCATACATTAAAACATGTGCAAGACACCACATCTAAGGGAGACTAATGACTAACGGTTAAGTAACAATCTTATTCAGATTTCCTGCTCGTGGCACTTGCCTCATTCTCATCACAATAATGTGAGGAACTAAATACAAATCGCATAGAAATATATCTGCATCAGGCAACTGATGCTAAAAAACAAAAAATTAAACACACATACCAGAAAAGTCAGAAGTAAAACAAACCTAATTTCAACTCTAAACTCAAGGGGAAGGTTCCAGTATGGATTACATATGTCCTACAAAATTTTCTCCTGCTATAATCTTTTTCATATAATTACAAATAAAAAGTTTAACCTCAATTTTGAGGCTTTCACAAGCCTGACTAGATCAAGAATAGTCTACTTTCCATTGCAAATATCAACAACTCAGGAAACAGAAAGTCTACACAAGTATTTTTTAAAAGATTAGTTAAAACTTAGGCTAAAATTTCTGTGTAGCACAATAAACTACATCTGAAGCAAGACTATCATTGCAATCCAACTTCAAAATAAAAAAATAAAATAAATAAGATAAAATAAAAATAAAAAAAAAGAAATGCACAATGCAGCAATGGCTTCAATTAATAAAATTTCAAGTGTTAAATTAAATGTTAAATACTCTAAACGACAAGGCACACTGCCTCAGACTAGATAACTATAAAAAGTATGAAAAGTATATTCCTGTATCTAGTTATGTAAATATCTAAGTGTAGAGATTTATAAAAATATAGATATAATGATAAAGAGATGAATGGATGGATGGATGGATGGATGGAATATCTAATAGATAAAAATCAATTGTTGGTAAATAAGTTCAAGCATCTTCCTCACCTGACCACTCTTGTTACCCAGTTCTCTCGTCCCTTGCTGTGGTCATTAGCGTGCTAAGGGGACTCATTACTGCCTATCTCTACCCTCTCCCTTAATTGCCCTCCAGGCACCATCCTTGTAATCACTGAAACATTCTCAGCTCAGCCAGGTACTCCCTAGAGCATCTCATATATCTCCAGGTTTGGAATCAAAGTATATAATCAGGATAGGATGTCCAAGTTCATGATGCCAGAGGGGACAGAACTAATATTGTTTGCATTATTAAAATCTGTGTCCTTGATCCTTTTGTAAACTTAAATTGCATAGTCTCAGGGTAGGGTCAAATATCCTTTGTCTTTCAGACTGTCCACTAATGGGAATTATTCTTGTATGTGTATAAATGGAAGCACACCTATGAACAGTACCAGATGCCCCCAAATTAAATAGATGCCAAAAAAAGCCCTTATATTACTATAAAATTTGAATGTATCTCAAAAAATTAGTTTTATGAAAAGTAACCTAAATGAAGAAGTAGACTTTAACTCTTTGATCCAAAAGACCCTTCTGAATATTCCAACTATCCCTCCACCAATGTGTAAATGAAATTGTTAGCAATTAGTTGATAATTATGGTCCATTTCTAAAATCTACTTGAAATATATGATAAATATATACACCAGCAATATAACATGCAAAGTAAATTCATTGTTTTCAAGAAAATACAAAATGTATATAGAAATTCTAAATGTTAACAGTCAAATTCTAAAGCCTCCAGTTTTCTTCATAATTTGTACAGCAGTAAAGTACTATTAATAACAATATAAGCAACTGCTGCCAGCCATGGAAGCTGGCAACTGATTGAGAAGGGATCTAAAATTAGAGTCTTATAGTACTACACAAAGCTGACAATTTCCATTTGTAAAATAAACCATAATGCTAAATCTTGAACTACTTGATTCAAGCAATACCTGCAAGTCATAAAAAACCACTTACATTTTACATGTATGAGCACAAACATGCATGAGGATACATGCATACCTTAAATAAAGAAATGCTGGTACTATCTTAAAGACATGCCCTATACTAATAGAGATTACATCTGCTCTCTGACAAAAATATTTTTGCACCTAAAACACACAGAGACACAACAAATTCAAGATCAATTACTCAGATATCTACAGTAGTATTTATGCATGAGAAAGAAAAGTCAATGTAATAATTATCATCCTGATGTTCTATGTACACAATATTTTTACAATACAGTTGACAGGAAACTGACTGCAAAGCAGATATTAAATAATTCAGAACCTAGTAAATTGTTTTTTTAAAAAAAAAAATAGTAAATTTGTATTTCTATTATTTTAACTTCTAAAATATTCAGTTACAAATCCAGATTAGTATTGATAATATAAATATATAAATATAAAATTATAAATTTAAGTATATGCTTTATTTAGCATATATGCATGGAACATACTTAGGAAATGCCAAACAACTTAACCAGTAAGTGATAAAAGATTCACAGTGCTCCAACTTAAGAACAAAAAAAATAAGCCAACTGAATTTAAGAAAATAATGTATAAAATTTTAAGGAATTGTAACTTTTTTATAAAATTCAATAAATAATCTTTATATAACATAAACCTCTAAAAAGTAACTGAGCATGAGACAGAGTGAGTAATGCCACTATTAAACATTAGTCAAAGAGAGGAAAGTAAAAATTCCACTTTTTAGTCATTTTTAAAAGTTATTCACTAAAAAATAGCAATGCTAGACGATTAAGCAAATGAAATAAGAAAATGCATAGGTTACTCATTTCTACTAATTCATTCTCCATCTTGATTCAGTTACTGTAAAAAAAAAAAAAAAAAACTATTATAAGTTCAATTTAGTAGTGAACTGTAGCCATCTACTGGAAATGAACAGTTAAAGCAAATGCTAACATCACATTTCTGACTAAGAAACCAGCATTCTTTGTGCTTAATACAGTGAACCAGAAAAATGAACAATCCCTAGGTGACATAAAAGTTACTATATCCGCTTTACAGTCTCAAACGCACAAAGGTACACAATTTAGTTCTTTGTATTTTATTTGTTTTAAGAAAAGAGCTTTGCTATGTAGCCTGGGCTGCCTTTTAATATGCAGTCTTCTGCCTCAGCCTCCCGGGTGCTGAGGTTACAGATCCTGCTATCATTTCAGCTGAATTGTCATTGGCAGTGTCATTATTGATTCAGAACTTTCCATCATTAAAACTTTTTTAGACATTTTATTTTTCCTTGTATTCTTTATAGATCAAAAATTCCAAAATGATTGCTAAAAGTTTTAAGTCAAATTATCCAATAAGCATTTGTAGTTATCAAATTATAAACTAGTTTGCAAGTATAGTTTTGTGTTTTTTACTTTGCCTAACACTCAAAAGAAGCTTCTCAGAAATGAAGCCCCAAGGTTTAATTGAAAAAAGTATAGTCAGAACATTTCCTTTATTTTTCTATTAGGAAAACTATCTAAAATTAACAGTTTGGTTTAAATGTCAAAGGTAATGTTGTTCTCATGCGGAGACATTACATAGGCCATGTCTGCTGGAAAACCACCAGATTACTCTTGTTTAGCAAGACATCAATATTTTATCTTGTATTTTATACCTCCTCAAATACCCCTTCAATATAAAAGATCAAATAACCAACTATGTCTACTATAATTTTTTCAAGTATAAATGATCAACATCAGAATTATACGTGTGTATCAGAATAAAAATAAACACTGCAATGCAATGATATAGTTTCACTTACTGCTAACAAAGAAGAAAGAACAAG